>JANSJP010000168.1:0-149671 GCA_024734325.1 Lactarius hatsudake | reverse complement strand
TGATTCAAGGGAAACATCAAAAACCACATTCTGCCACGCCCTCTGTTCCTCCCGCCCTTTGTGAAACACCCGCCGCAACTCGAATAGCTACTTTGGACGAAAAGTGTTCAAACTGTAGGGATGATGCATGGTCCAGCTGAAATGTTGATTACGCCATCTGATTTTCAACTCGTCAGCAAGCACCAATGGTCGTAGAAGAAACACACGAACATTGCTGCACGTGTTATGTCGCAGCAAACTGCCGTCCCTTGGGAACTGCGGCGTGTTAGTTAATTAATTGGAACGAAAGTCGAGGGAGTACCAAAAAGCGAGGCCGGTAAGAGTACATTCCACCCCCACGACGGCGGTAAGGTCGATGCCGAGCAGGCCATGGATGATGGTCCCGAGGATACCAAAAGAGTTCAAAGGACCTGTGCCTTCGGTGCAACAATACAATTGCTGGGCGTTCGCTGTGCATTGCTCTCCCGGGTCGTTCCTGCGCACTGGGGTCGCGGAGGCGGTGACGGTGCTGGCCAGTGCCATGGCGGTGACCAAAGAGACGAGGGGTTTGTGGAATAGCATTGTCAAGATAGTTTGAAGATGAGTGTGGTAGTGAAGCTTCTCGTTATTGAGCAGAAGACTGAGAAATCTTGAAGGACATGACTGCCCTTTTATAAGATTCCGTCCATGCCTGGTGGGAAAATAATGGGTCCCAGTGCATTTGCTGTTGACCAAACAGAGACAATAGTCGAGAGAGTTCCAGAAACGAGGAGTGCATTGTCGGCAGAATGAAGGCACATGTCAAGTTTCGACGTGTTACCCGGACAAAAGCAGAAATATGCCGTATCAGCGCCTCCTCGGAGAAAATAAGATCCGAATGTGTCTCGGGTACCGGAGCGCAAGTGCAGGGCCATAGAATACTGCGCGTGGCTCGCGGAGAACACCTGTAGGACGGCTGAGAGTATGATTGGCCCAGCCATGTCAAATAGCGATAAGGCAGTAAGTAACTTACTTGCGCGTCGGCGAACTCGGAGTTCGAAGGTTAAGCATGTCAAGGTGTTTCGAAGCCTCCAAATGGGACCAGTGAGGCTGAAGCAACAGTTTGGCCCCATGACTCTGTACGAGTCGCAGCCGCCATTGGCATGAAGGAGGATGACGACAAATGGGGGAAACATGGGTGGCGTTCGCGCTCGCCGTTAGTCTCCAGGTGTCGATATTCTAGAATCCCAATATAGAGAGATGTTACCCGATACAATTTACTATTCATTAGGGGTGCAAGGGTCTGTGCACGTCCTCGCGTGGATCCATTGCGTGAATCTAGGGTGCATCCTGTGCGCCTATGTTGATATGGGCGTGGTGAATAACCTTGGCGATCGACAGATGACCTCCCGGATGACTTCACCTTGGACGTACAGTATGTACCTAGATGTACCTTCCTCTAAACTTTGATGGGTTGTCCTCCGCACGGGAAATGCAGGCACACAATGGATGGTCAAGTGTCATTATGGTATAATTTTTGTTACGAAATCCTCACCGCAACATAAGCACCACGGGCCAGTTTGGATCTGATACGTTTGATGAACGAGGTCGTTGCAGTTGAAATCTCATGGGAAAATGCAAATAGCAAAGGCGGAATGAGAGAAGGAGTACGCGTCACGTGAAACAGACGCATGCGAGTTGACCATGCGAGAAATAGGTCATAAGGCTGCGTAAAGGAGTCCCAAGTGGAGTGGGTTGTTCTCCAAGTTAATGGGACAGTCATGAGTACAACGATAAAGCCATCAAGAGAAAAACAGTACCCTATGTAATGCTCATTTGTTCAATAATATTAAAGCGTGTTCACGTCGTCGTGGTGCCAATTTCCATCACACTGGCGCTTGGAAAGTCCCTCAAAGCGAGCTTCCAGTGGGTGAACTGGAACTGCACGAACCTGCTGCGTGACGACGAACCTGACGTATTCGAGGGCCCACTCAAAGTGACGAGCTCGTCATGTACGACGCTCAACAATGTTAATGAGTGGGCCTCCTCCCATACTTCAGGATCGATGACCCGATGCGTCGTCATACAGAATCGTCGCTAGGGTTGACTTGCAGCCGTGTGTTCATGTTCCGTGTTATTGTAGTTCCGTGTTGCTCAAGCTCAGGCTCGATTGCTCCTTTCAGTTGTTTACCCTTGTTGACTCCGAGGACACACTTCGTCACTGGCCGCTGTGAGTGAAATGGACAGCCCTATGAATTCTTCCACCACCCATGGTAAGTTGTGGACCTCCAATATTCCGAGCGACCGCTTTGACAAATGTGATTTTCTCCGGGTTGTAGATTTGATAGATTGTGGAAGGCGGGAATGCAGCCACTTTCGGAGTGAGCGTCCACAGTTGCTCAATGCCACATTTGCAGGTCAATGTTGCGGCCCATTTTTAAACGGGATCATTTTCCCAATGGCTCTTTCTGTACAAGCACGCCCTGACTTTGCACACTTCTTCTGTTATGGCAAGTACTACCCACTGGAAGGTGCGCCTCTAATCACCGTTCAACTTCCGTCATCCATTGTAACCCGAAGCAGCCCGATATCCTGATAGATGGCTACATCGCGAATACCCTCCTCCCGCAGGGCACGGAGCATTACTTGTCCCACTTTATAAACTGCCTGGAACAGGAACCCGGCGGGCCATTGTCCCGTATGCGAGCGGATGGATCGCCACGGTCGGCACCACCACCAACAACTGCCACATACACACACTCGTCCCAACCCGTATCTGAATCAAAGAACTCGCGGCAGAGAAGGGCCGATGGCCCAACAACATCGCGAGCTATAGACTGCCAAGTGAACCTCGACACGGGTACCATCGTACGCAGCCAACGCAGACAAGGCCGTGCAAGCGGACAGGACTACTTAGTCCAGTCTTCTTCATAATGCGCAACGGCTTCCTCGGCGTCCCATATAAAAACCTGTCCGCGAGCAAATTTCTTTACAACGCGACGGCACAGGTGCCGTCGCTTTTGAGGCGGCCCAACCTCAACGCGCGCATTAGGATCCTGGTACGTCGGCTCTCTGTTTTTTTGTGATACCGGAATGAATGATGTGTGTATGTTCGCGTGTTCGTCAGTGGCCCTGGATATAAAACGCTTTCCACTACGAATTTAGGATATTTGACCGGCAGACTCGGAAAGGACGTGCCCATCACCATGTCGCGTCTCGTCTCGAGCGCATCGCGCGGGGCCTCCATCGTCTCTATCTGGTAAGAGTCAACTCGACCCAGCATTTATCCGCGCACCCATTGAACAAATACTAACGCACTGCCCCCCCTAATTTTTTTTAATTTTTTGGTTTTGAAATTCTTAGGAGGGTGTGCGTAACCCCGGAAACGTTCGATGAGCGGTGGAAATTGGGGGAGGGCGGCGTGCTGCTGGAAGAAATCAAGATCATCGGCCTGCTGCATGTCTCGCAGGGCACCTGGATGCCGATGCTCCACCTGACTCGGCATATTTTCCCAAGATATGATTTCGAGCATTTTCCCCAGGAAACACGCGACGTAAGACCGTCACGTTCCTCGGCCGCAACCGACCCGCCACCGATGTCGAAGCTCACCGAAGTCCGATTTCCGATCCAAAAGTGCGCGGCAAATACTGTAAACTTTGATGATGACTACAGCGTATATTTGTTAATCACATTTGTCAATCACTTGGAGTCGGCTCCAACGTAAGTTGGTAGTAAGAGTTTGAATTGCTACTGGCTATACAGAGCCCAGAGCGCCAGTAAATTGCGCTGTAACTATGGAGGGAAATTACCGTAGAGCTAGTACCGATTCAGAACGGGGAGCGGAAGGTACTAGGGGAGATTGTGCGCAAGCAAAACACAAAGGCGGGGGCAGCTTGCAAACGAGGAAAGGTGCACACGAATGAGGCCGTGACGTTGGGCGTAAATGAAGTTGGGCCCCGGGGAACGAATGGGGTCGATAGTAAAACGAACGACGAAAGACCGGCACACGCAAAGACTGGAACTGGGGCCAAGAGTCCTCACTCGCCCCAGCATGCCAAGAGGTGACTTCAATTGCAGAGGTAAGTGAATTTATCATTAGCTAACGAAGATCTATACTAACACTCGTTCGTGCAAGTCAATCTACGAGTGAACACGGACGGGAAGGCTCAGCCACTGGCGGTGATACAAAGGGGAAGGGTGTGGTGGGGGGGTGCTCACGGTAACGGAAGAGGTAAGCAATAACAGAGGGCGCTCACAAGGGCGCGTAGGAATGAAAGGAGCATGCACCCCCCCTGTTGCGCACCTGCCGCAAGTGTGCGTAGGGAGACATATACAGCGGTGGACGGCGTAGAAACGACGCCTCCTCTGTGCTGTGGATTGTACGCACAGAATGGAGAGACGTACGGGTTATGTGGAAATGGGAGGACAACCCTCACAAAAGAAGTAGAAGGAACGTACGATGACGAAGCAGATGAACGCGGGAATCGGAGGGCACACACCACCGCCTCCTGTGCCCGCATTTCTGCACTTAGACGGGCAGGGGATGGGAACAGGAGGGTGCCAAACGAAGGGAAGGGGTTTCACCCAAACGATCGGGTGAGGAGGGGAAGAGGGAAGAGGGCGATGGACCAATGGTAAAGGAAGGAGACACAGGACAGAGGCACCGACAGTCACACGCGTTGTTTATACCTTATTTACACTTATTTGCAAGTGCGGTTACTCGACACAAATAAAAGACAAAAACATTATGTATAGTAGCAGAAATAACCGTGGGAAGTGCGATGTATGTTAAACTTGTGTCTGTATTAGACAGCCAACATCATAATATCGTCACGGCATATGGCAACTCCAAGGTTTGATGCCCTTCCTAGCACCCTTGGCATAGAAGTTTTGGTACTGTGCTATTGTAGCGACCAATAAGCTACAGCCAACAGGTGCTGTACTGGCGCTAACCCTTGAAACAAGCCTTGAGGATTGTTTTTTTCCGTTTCCACTCATATGACCGTGCATGTGATCAAGCACATACTTAATGGTAATTTATGAAGGCGAAAGAATGCTCAGCTTCGAAAATATAGCTGTGCTACGGTGGTGCTCTTCAAGGAGTTCTTGGCGAAAAAGTTAGCGGAGTCTCGGAAATTCCCATTGGGAAAGATGTTGGGACTTATCATATTCCTTTTCGCGAAGTAAGTTAAAATGATATATATATAAAAAGGCCGTACAATCTTGCGCAAGGTCTTGCGTACAATAAAGCAGGAGACCAGATCTCGCATACTGTAATCGGTTATCTTCATTCTCGTAAAAACAGCTGCCTTGTAGTGCATTACAAGCATTACAAGGTGCAGTATAATCTGTTCGACACAAGATTCGACAGGCTCAAGGAAACTTATCCGGTCTCCGGTCTGGACTCGGAACGACAGCAACATGCTGTGACTTGACCACATGATCTGTCAAGCATGTCAAGTCAACAGTCAACTAGTCAACCTTGTACTGTATCGCAGGGATGCCATTTCTCCACAAAGTATCGCCCATATGTCCAAATTAAAATTTCAAGAAGTTACGTTATGATCGCCCACCTGTCACATCACAACGAGACCTGGCGTTTGAAACTCAGACGATGATAGTCCGTTCTCCTGGCACTTTCCTTTCTGGAACGTGATTCCTAATAAGTGACCTACAGAATCCTACCTACTAGTGGGAAAATGGCAACTCCGGTCCAGGTCGTTATCTCTTCGTCCTCACCTCCAATTCGGTGGCGATACGGACATCACATTCCTCTGGTGTATACTGTGCGGCCCCGTCGAACGTGCACTGACAGGCCTTGTCATGGCGCACTATTCCAATTGAATTCAATTCACGTTCATTCATTTTCTCTGCTCCATTCTCTTGATAGCTTTGTCGTTACACTCGTGACTGGCCCATTAACCTGGAGAACAACCCACTCCACTTGGAGCTCCTTTACGCAGCCTTAGCTCATTTCTCGCACGGTCAACTCGCTTGTGTCTGTTTCACGTGTCCTGACTCGTACGTGACGCGTACATCCTCTCTGGCTTCGTTCCCCCATTGCTATTTACGTTTTCTCATGATATTTCAACCACAACGACCTCGGTCATCAAACGCATCAGATACCTCATGTCTGATCTAGGTTGCGGTGAGGATTTCGTAACAAAATTATACCGTAATGACACTTGACCATCCATTGTGTGCCTGCATTTCCCGTGCGGAGGACAGCCCATCAAGGTTTAGAGGAAGGTCCATCTAGGTACATATTGTACGTCCAAGGTGGAGTCGTCCGGGAGGTCATCTGTCGATCGCCAAGGCCATTCACCACATCCATATCATCATATGCGCACAGAATGCACCCTAGATTCACGCAGTGGTCCCAAACGAGGACGTGTACAGACCCTTAATGAATGGTAAAATGTATCGGGTAACATCTCTCTATATTGGGATTCTAGAATATCGATACCTGGAGACTAACAGAGAGTGCGAACGCCTCCACACATGTTTCTCCCCCCCCCCCCCCCCGCTCTCAATTGTCGTCAACCTCCTTCATGCCGACGGGGGCGGAAGACGTACAGAGTCACGGGACCAAACTGTTGCTTCGGCCCCACTGGTCTGATTTGGAGGCCTTGTAACACCTTGGCGTGCTTGATCTTCAAGCTCCGAGTTCGACGTGCAAGTACTTACTGTACTGGCGTGCCGTATCGCCATTTGACATAGCTCGGCCAATCATACTCTCAGCCGTCCTACAGGTGTTCTCCGCGAGCCATGCACAGTATTCTATACTGGCCCTGCACTTGCGCTCCGGTACCCGAGACACATTCGGACCCTATTTCTCCGAGGAGGCGCTGAAACGGCATATTTCTGCTTTTGTCCGGGTAACACGTCGAAACTTGACATGCTGCCTTCATTCTGCCGACAATGCGCTCCTCGTTTCTGGAACTCTCTTCGACTGGATTGTCTCTGTTTGGTCAACAGCAAATGTACTGGGACTCGCCATTATTTTCCCACCAGGCATGGACGGAATCTTATAAAAGGGCAGCTCATGTCCCTCAAGATTTCTCAGTCTTCTGCTCAATAACGAGAAGCTTCACTACCACACTCATCTTCAAACTATCTTGACAATGCTATTCCACAAACCCCTCGTCTCTTTGGTCACCGCCATGGCACTGGCCAGCACCGTCACCGCCTCCGCGACCCCAGTGCGCAGGACCACCCCTGGAGAGCAATGCACAGCGAACGCCCAGCAATTGTATTGTTGCACCGAAGGCACAGGTCCTTTGAACTCTTTTGGTATCCTCGGGACCATCATCCATGGCCTGCTCGGCATCGACCTTACCGCCGTCGTGGGGTGGAATGTGCTCTTACTGGCCTCGCTTTTTGGTACTCCCTCGACTTTCGTCTCCAATTAATTAACTAACACGCCGCAGTTCCCAAGGGACGGCAGTTTGCTGCGACGATAACCACGTGCAGCAATGTTCGTGTGTTTCTTCTACGACCATTGGTGCTTGCTGACGAGTTGAAAATCAGATGGCGTAATCAACATTTCAGCTGGACCATGCATCATCCCTACAGTTTGAACACTTCTCGTCGAAAGTAGTCATTCGAGTTGCGGCGGGTGTTTCACAAAGGGCGGGAGGAACAGAGGGCGTGGCAGAATGTGGTTTTTGATGTTTCCCTTGAATCAAATGTTGAAATATTACGCTCGTGGTCATTATAAGGGTGTTTCAAATGCATTATTTTGCTCTTCAGTCTGCAGGAAAGACATTTCGTTTGCAATGGATGGCACGTATGACCGCTGTTGCCGCTGGTAGAATGGAGGTTGTGCCGGAATCACGGACCGAAATACTCCTTTTTAGAGTTAACACCTAACGACTGATGGCCTGGCGTGTTGATCCCAAGTTGTCAGATCAAATTTCGTGTGACAGCCTTCAAGTCGATGACGGCTCCCCATGGAGCCATCATTGTTTTGCCTCTGGTCCACATGCGAAAGGACGTGATTGTAATTAGCGAACGCACGCCAACTAACGGCCGAAGGTTGGATGGATTCCTGCCTACTTCTCATACCCTACATACACAGATACATAGACGTCATTTGAATGGCCGACAAGACTAGATCAAGAATGCCAGGGAGGAGCCCCGTACAACTCGAACAGCTGCTTATTATGACTTAAATTACCTGTATCAGCGTTTCTGTTTACACTGCCAGCGCACCTCTCCGAGTAGGACACACAAAGCATGTCTCAGCTTTCGTCTTGGTATCATCTTGGCCTTGGCCCCGGCCCCGCCCCGGCGTTTGGTCGACATTGTTGACGTGAAACGATAGAATTGTCGGAAACCCCCGAGTCGACGTAGTACAACACCAACGGTAGTGTGTCAGTTTTCTGTAGGGAGAACGACCACCTAGCGGTGTCATGAACGGTGCACTGGCAGCTATGGCTACGAGTCACGAGACTTTGCACGAGACGGGGGCAGAAGGCACTATGTCAAATGCTATACTTCAAGCATCAGTAATCTCTGCCGTCCTGCAGGTGTTTCGGTGCGAACCGGAGCCACGCTAGTATCCTATGGCCCCTGCACTTGCGCTCCTCAGAGACTTGTTTAGATCTTATTTCCTCCGAGGAGACGCTGAAACGGGCATATTTCTTCGACTAGATTGCCCGTGTTTGGTCAACAGCGAGTGCACTAGACTTTATTTTCCCACCAGGCATGGACGAAATTTTATAAACGGGCAGCGGTGTCCCTCAAGATTCCTTAGTGTTCCTCTATACAAAGAGAAGCTACTAACATTGGAAGTGTAGTGCTACATAGACTAGTAATTGAACATAGGGAAATTTCCCTCGGGCGCACAAAAACGGATTCAAAAAAAGAGAAGCCACACAGTCGTCTTCAAACCGTCTTTACAATGCTGTTCCACACACCTGTCGTCTCTTCTGTCACCGCCATTGCCTTGGCCAGCACCATCACCGCCTCCGCAACCCAGGAACAAACCCATTACGCCAGCGCAATGTACTGCGGATAGCAACAACCTGACCCGCTGCTGCGCTGCACCTTCACATCTTCTTTGGGTGCGTTGTGTCTTATTGGGGGCTGCTCCAGGGCCTGATCGCCGGCTTGGACGTTACTACTCTCGTGAGGTTGACTTGCGCTATCATCGGCACGGTGTCATCATGGGTACTGTCCGGGTCTGTCCCTCGACTTTTGTATTCTACTAGGGGCTAACGCGCCGCCACGGCACTCAGGTGTCAACCTTCTGCCAAAGTGTCCAGAACTAGGGTCAGCAAGAGGGTCAGCGTCTCTCTTCTCTATGGCCATCGGTACCCGCTGACGAGTTGGTAATCAGCTGGTGCTCTTATCAACGTTGGCATTGACGGCTCACCCATCACAATCCTGCGAACCCCTTCTAATCCAGAGCAGTTGTTCGAGTTGGGCCGGGAGTCTCACAAAGAGTCGGAGACAGAACAAGTGTCAATGTCGTTTTGGTGTTTCCCTTAGACCAAATATTTCACTACACACTGGGCAGTTGTCGTGGTGTTTCGTTCGGTATTTTGTTCTCAGACGGCTTCAAGTCTGTAGGAGGGACACTCCGTTGCGCAACACCACTACCACTTGTGGTACTCTGTAGTCTGTAGAATGTGGGCAGCACCGGAATCACGGAAGAGAAGTGGAGATAGGTGGAGATAGGTGGAGATATTGTGGAGATACCCTATTTTTAGGGTTAGCGTATGTTTACTAGACACGCGTCACGCGTCACCCGGGGCATGTTGGTCTAGACAAAAATTTCGCATGATGGCCTTGATGACGGCTAGACTCGTAACCAGCGAAGGTTGAGATTGTTACAAGCAACGGAGAAGTCCCGATGCTACGACTGGGTAATGACTTGATCGAGTCGCTGTCAGAGGCCAACCAAGGAGCCAACTTGAAGTAAAGTTGAAGGCAGTTGGATGCCTGTGTTGTCTGCGAGCAATGCCGATAACTAGGTAAAATGAGACATAGTCCCCGTCCATAGACGCTACACAGCATCAGTATATTGGTGATGGTCTGATGGAGAAAGCGCAGACACTTGCTACCTTCCGAACGAGTTCCGAGACCCCACCCCGTCCGCAAAGTGTGTCAGCTTCCCTGCCCCACATGAATGACTCCGTCCTCCCCGGTTGACCTGGGACCAATCGCCAATAGCCGACATGAATCCCCGTACTGTGAGGTAGCGTACTGCCTCTCACAGTCCCCCCAACCGATCCTGTGCCATTATGTATACCCGGATTTAATCCGTAGAGTGCCACTGGAATCTTTCTTTCTTTTCATGATGTCGCAAATGTGATGTGCGGGCGTGTCCAGATCCCTCTCGGCATACGCGACCCGCGGGAGAGGAGGCGAGTTTTGCGGCCGTACCACCTGAACCCACGCTTAATGGTTCCATTCGCTACCATCTGGCGTCGGAAGAGCACATCGATCGCCGTCAGCAGGGTACCCTACCACCCAACCCCGCGCGGCGACCCCCCGATATGCATCACAGCCGGCGTGTCAATGCCCTTAATATTGCGCAGGGTCCGGAAGGAGTGTGAAACTGAGAGATGGAGACAAAGCCGAGAGACACCAATATCTGGGATAAAGACTGTCCCACTTCCCCGAATCCCCTTGCGGTTAGTCTGCACTTAATGGATTCTCCATCAAGGACAAATCGGACTTGAGCAGAGAAGGTGGGCTGCTGCACCTTGTACTGGAGGCAGATCGGACAGCTGGAGTTGCTCACCTGGCAGCTCCGGCCCCTGTGCCATAGGTCCTGTCTCGTGAGAGGTATGTCGTGAACGTATAATATTTTTTTTGGTCCGTACCTGCTCACTGGCACTGGCATGTGCGCCAGCGTGGGACCCCACGTGGAATTATGTCGGCACTACTGCTCCTAGGTTTAGTATTTGCTTGGTCCTGTGATCGCCTTTCCTTAGCGATGAACAAGGGTAACTTCAAGGGTACAGTAACTTACAACAACCAATTGACTGCATAAGCCGCGGTAAATACACCACAAGCTGCCTGGCTGCCCAGCCTAGACCGACTCGGGTCTGTCATTTATCGAATGGCCACTTCGACGAAGAAGGAGCGGGAGTAAGAGCGGGCCCGGGAAACAACCTACTGTGACTTACGGACAATACTGTAACTGACCTGGAGTTGTTTTGGCATCTTCAATTCGCCGGGTGTATAGTACTGTATGGTTGCCAAGCAGCCAATAGAAGTCCGCAAGAATACGGCTCGGATCGTATTCATCGGCACCGAGCCCGAACAATTGGCGTCGAAAGCTTGTTTGAATTTGCACATCATTGCACCTTGATTTGGTTACATAATTTCCTTCGCCTGCTGTTGACAGCTGTGGGAACGACTCGGATCTGCATGACTTCATCCAAATCCTTCCGGCTACTATCGGTGAGCAACTTGAGGAGTTGGATAAGATAGAGTAGCAAGAGGGATTGCTTATACGCTGGGAGACTTGAGAATATTGAGAATCGCTGTGATCGCCACGTCGAGACTCGAGTGCAAGCTCGAGTGCGTCACGGTCTAGACTAAACGTGCTGAGGAAAATATACCACCGAACACGATGCTGCTGTAAGTTACTAGATGGGGAATATATTTACAGCGACTACCATTCATCATTCCTGTCATACAGCACCACCTCCTCAATTTCCGATCCGACGTGCGACCATTTCGTTATCTATCAATCAGAGACGGGGGAAAAATCCGGTCTCAGCAGCTTTCGGAGGCTGTTCAAAGCACCCGCATCCGAAATGGCGCCCTCCGACTCTGAGCAGTGTTGCGCCAGTCGACGGTGGTAGTCGATAGTCGCGTCGTGACTAAAATGACTAAAACGACGAAGACGGCGACTGTTTCTGTATTGGGAATTTAGCTAATGTCACCTGCACAATGGTGCGGCTCAAGATGCACACTGGCAAGGATACACACGTAAGATACATTGTGCACCCCTGAAGTTTGTGACACAAATATTCGATACTCAGCGACCCGATTCGTAGTGAATTACAGCCAATTTCGGAAAGACAGGTGTGGTGACGTTTTTTTTTCCGGAAAGCAGAGATAACTGGATATGACTGGATAAAATAGATCTCAAAAATTTATACAGTATCACTTAGACTGTCCAATCAGGGCCCCTTGCCATTTTCATTCTTTCATTTACACAGCTCCAGCATTTCTCGCTACTTGCCAAAAAAGTTTCGTCGAGGTGCCGATAGTTCAGAGAACCGTTGTAAGGGGGACCTTTAAATTCAAAGGACGAACCGAGAAACGTTGGCTGGGCATTTCTTTGTCCGCTCTGGCTTGGCTGTACGTGATCCATTGGGTGCTAACCTCACGAGATGTGTTGATTGGACCGCGAGGTGATCTGGTGAACACGCGGGCCAAAGTTGCAACGATCTCCACATATTATCATTCGGAAAACCTATAAGTGAGTGGTACCATATGAGATTAGGCAGAAAAAATTATTGCTTGCATTACAATATCACCTCGCGCAGGCATTGAATGACAGGTTGAATGATTTATTCCAGAATTCGACCTTGCCCCTGGCGATTGAATCTTTAGTGAGGCCAGGTTTCGACGACCGGAACAGAGGCAAGGGGTTCAAGGCAAAAGCATGTCCTCCATATCCCCATGATGTCTCCGGACTCCATGTGCACAGGAACGACCATACCTCCATGAGAGAACGGATGCTCGCGGCACATCAAAGACGTCAACGGGCTGGCCACGCAGATAGGTCCATCTGATATCTTCTCGTTTGTTGTACTTCTGTGAGCATAGAGGGAAGCTCATTGAAAGATACCGATTTTCCCCCCGGTATCCTGTCCAGAGGCTGTGGCCAGGATATCACTCCAATCGGACAAAGTATCGACCTGAAGTGACCGAGCCGACAACTGGTTGCGAACGAGTCGAGCCTCTGGCGTGGCTCGAGTTCAAATGCAGAACTGAGGGCGAGAAGGACGGGATATATGAGAAATTCTGAACAAGAGGGACTCGTTTTATCGGTATTATGGACGGAGACGGTCAGAATACTTACGAAAGACAGTGGGAAGACCATGCTCCTGCATGTCAGAAGTCCGGAGTCGACTTACGAATTGTTGGGATGATGCGCTTGGCTAGGAGGATGTGACGGTCCAAGTCCTCCCTCCCCCAAGGTATTGCCATATTGACACACAAGAGTACATACCAGAGTATATGTCTTTGAAAGGAGTGTGTGCAATGTGTAGATATGTCTTACGTGGTCACGGTGAGCCCTGTGGGTCGCTGAGCACTGATAACATGGCCCCGTTGTTGGCAGTGAGAACGTCTCAACTGAACGCTCACAGTAACTATGTAATACTTATGTAAAATATTTACGATCCATAATTACAGGGGAGAATTATTTAATTAATCATTTTTTGCCATGTTTCTTGTCTACTCAAGCTCAAGTCTCAGAACGCTTCAAATGGCCCGGACACTACAGTAATAGATCTCCTTATGAGTCTCTCCAATGTGGCAGCTACGCGAATGGTTCCACGTCGCTTATAACATCTTCCGCAGCTGTTACGAGACTAGTCTTCCAAGGGTGCAGTGGTACTAGGGGAACTTTTTTCTCGGTACTGTAAACCACCTTCAAGACCACCCTTGTAATCACCTGCTAAGACACGTCATAGTAAACTCAGTGGCAGATACTAGAGTGTGGAATGTACACACACGAAGAACACTCCGAAAACCCCATGGCAAACCTATCCCATACAAAACTCGCAGAATTAGAAAATCAGGCAGTACTAAGGCCCCAGGTAAGGCTGCTTGTTGCAATGGACCGCGGCAACAAGCGGCAGACCAGTGTCACCACCAAGGCTCCCCCAGCGATAGGATCGGAAGTATATTACGCTCCACGGCACAGGTCCATCAGTAGCAAAATAACTCGGGAACTTGAAGTGAGATAAACGCTGGCCGCTTTTGCAGTAGTTCCGAGGGAAATAACTCGGACAAACCCCCTCCCTGGCAAACCCGGCAGATATCGTTGTACGCTACGCAAGATGAAAGATGAAATTAGGCTCCGAGAAGCTAAGTGGAGAGCCTGAACTCGAGAGCACTCCGACTGACCAGAAGGCCCAACCGTGACAAAATTCCACTAGAAAACTAGAGGAAATGGCGGTGTTGTTACAGACGCCAACCGAAGACATTAGTAAAGGCATCCGAGTCAGCGAGGTATCAGCTACCTCTTCAGGTCTGTTTAACACAGCGAAATCATATGGGAGCACCGTCTTCTCAAACCTCAACCCACTTTTAGTGGAGACGGGATTCACGGGAAGGAAAGTGCGCGATGAATGATGAAGCCAAGCTACTGGCGAAGTAACACCCAACAATTCGCACAGTACGGTTCTTTCGCACCAACCGTAGCTAACCGAATTATTGGACAGCATATATGTACGTGTGGCCAAAACCTATCCGACGAAGTTGAAGACCGAACGACTAGCAGTGCACGCGCTTCCGCAAGTGAAGGCATTTTGCCTGGAACCCTTGGACGTTCCGCAGTACCTATCATATGGAGAGCACACGGCCCAGGAAACGGAGAAGAGAGACCGTGGCATATCTGTGTAAATCCGACTTGCACGCGAACCGGGACAGAAACTGTCCAGAGTCTATTTGTAAATTCGAGAGAAATACGACGAATTACACCCTGAGAACAATCTCATTTATTTCACCACCTCCGAAGACTGACATTGATACTAACCGCGCCGAACAGGACTGGTCTTGACGAACGATTTCCCAGCAAAGTATCGCGGTCCGTAGCCTCCCGCCGTGACCACCGAGACCGCAGCGCGCGTCCCCCATCGATAGGTTTTAAAAAAACGCATGGCACCCCGCAAAAGCAAGAACAAGGTATCATAGTACTGGATTGATTTTGGTCAGGCAAGCAGTCAAGGCGCGAGCATCTCGCACACGGAGCCGCATTCCAAGTGGAAGCGGAACGAATACGAACTGTTGGAGGGCAGAAACACCTGACCAGAATAGACTTCGCACGCGACGACGAACGACCCTATGAAGGAGCAAAGGTACCCAAAAGAAGTATGCAGCAAAGTAACGCTCATCAGTCTTGCCTTATCATCCTAAGCTCCCACCCCTCCCGGGATGAGAATCATGTAGCTTCTTCGTCGAGCGTCGAGAATGGGGTGCCAGCCGTTGCGAGCGGCACCGTTGGACGACTGGGCGATGTTCGTCCTAGGTCTATGCTCGGCCAACCTCCTACGTCGTCCGCCTTTGAAGAGTGCGTGGCGAGCGAACTATCGTGTTGGCTGTTCCGCGCATTTCCTTCCGAGCTATCCCTATCTTCCCACACTCCGTCTGTCCGAATCGTCTATGAACTTGACGACTAGAGGGATCGCTCGCTTTACTGTCTCCTAGTATTCTGGCTTCTTGATATGGTGTCCGCAAGCTGGCATTGCACACCATCAGTCTGTGCAGGTATCACCTGGATATTCACAAGAAGTGACCAGCTTGTAGCCTCGCATCCTTCTGGATGGACCACTGCTGCCAGTGTCGTTAGTCGGGCGAAGAGACTGAAGTGCATATGTGCGTGCTACTAAGATCATGTCCTCACGCGGTGATGCCAGTGCTTCCTACTTGGCTCCCTATTCCGCCTTCCTTTTCGAGTCTTTCGACTTGGGCTTGTTCCCTTTGGCCTGACTAGCACCGACTCGTTGCACTTCACAGTTTTTCGGCACCATAGATTCCTGGTGTTTGAGGTTGTCCTTTTCCCCCTGCGTTTCGCCTCTTGAGGCCCTTGCATGATGTGCATCTCACCGTCAGTGACACTGGGCTGTGCCTCATACGCACACCTGCTGTTGTAGATCAGAAGGTTTCCGCCAGATAGTGTCCCGATCTGTTCCCCCCAGCTGCCATTGCCCTGAGCACACCGTCTACTCTCCCACACCTGGGGCGAAGCTGTTGTTCCCGCTTTGATCAAGTGAAGGCCTAGAATCATGAGCTCCCCGAGCTCAGCTGCAGAGATTCAGTCGTGCAGAGTAGGCCAGGGTCAGGGATGTGATGGTTTTTACAGTAAATTAATCCTGGATGCGAGACGATCCGTGGGTCTAGTCATCGCACGGATTCAAGTCTGTGTTATGGTTCACGCACCGCGAGCCACAGGCCATCTAACTCCACCCTTTCACCAAGTGAGAGCGACAACTTTCCATATTAAATCGGACAGGCTCATACAGATATTCGATATAAAAACAGTAGATACAATACGGGATCAAAGGCAGGTGTGTCCTTATGAGATGATGTAAATGCTTTGATATATGTTACGGACGCTTGAAGGGATTCCGTGACGCCTGGCTCGTTCCCGTTCCCGCAGGGGCCAGCCAGGTACCTCCTTGACCGATCTCGGGCTCGTCCCGCTCCTCGATCGACTTGGCGTACCGCTGCGCCTCCGTGTCCGACGTGGCGCTGCTGATCGTCGTGCCCGTAGTACCGCGCCGAGGCGGGGCGTTCGACGCTGCGCATGTTCACGGCTGGCGCGGTGCCGGCGCGCGTGGCGGCGAGCCCGTCACCTGCGAGTAGAACGAGTCGGCTGTCGCCGCCGAGAGCCGAGAGCTCTGCGCGAGCGCGCATATGCGAGGGCGGCGCGCTCGCCGCGCCTCCGCCGAGCTTTCTCGGAGCGCCGCCATGTGCCGCTCCTCCTCGAGATTCCGCAGCCGAGCAACGCGCAGCGCGACCTTACTCCTCTTTTGGCACCCGCGGCCCGCCAAACGAAACAGCGAGGCGAGCTTCGCGCGCCACCGACCCCGCGCGCGTCGATATTCTTCGACGCCGCGAACGCGGCCGTCTGTTGTTGGCGCGCTTCGCGCGCATGCGCCGCCGGAAGAGCGCGAGGATGCAGAGGAAGATAAAGACCGCATCCGAGCACCATCAGCAGGATCTCCCACCACGTGAGCGCACGGCTCCCGCCGGTGTTCGTCACAGCTGGCGTGTTGATGCCCGTGACGCTGGGAAGCGGAATTGGGACGGAGGTGCCCGACACCTGGGGGACGGAGACGAGATCCGAGAGGCACACCCCCAGTCCGGGTACAACGGCCGTCGCATTCCCGCCGCAGTTCGCTGCTGCACAGGATCCTCCGCGGAGGACCTGAGGTCGAACTCGAACACGCAAGACAATTACTGGGCCCTGCGCCAGAGCAACTCGAACAGCTGCCGTCGCATGGCTGGCAACTTCCACTGGTCCCGGTCGAAGAACTGGGTCTTGGAGCAGGTCGGAAGACAACGGCCGTTGGAAAGACTGGTCGATCCGATGGGCAGGTGGTACATTGACTGAATGAAGTCCCAGAGCAGGTAGCACAATCCGGATGGACAAGCTGGTACATGCTCCAGCAGTGGCAAGAGCGTTGGACGGGCAAGAGGAGACGCATTTACCGCTCGAGGCAAGCTGACCGCCGTTGCAAGTGAGACAGAAGTCGGCCGCCTCCAAGGACATGAACTACACTGAGAGGGAACAAGCTGTACTGGTGGTCAGAACCAGACGGTGTAAGGAATTGAGCGAGAGCATACCGGTGCAAGTCAAATTGTCTGCGGTGACAGAAAGGTTCCAGTTGGGCAACTTTCGACGCATTGGCCGTTGGACAGAACGAAGCCGGGGAGGCCAGCCCTTACATTGCAACTGATTGATGGTCGATGCTACGTTGAAATTGGGAATCCCGCAAGAAGTGCATTTAGATGGGGCAACCTGCGCGACCGATTAACTCTGGTTTCAAGCGAAAAAACAAAACATCTGCAGAATGCTCACTGTCGCACTCAGTGTTTGTTGTTATTAGCGACCATGCTAGAACCGTCACAGACGCCATTACTATCTGTCGGAACACAGCTTCCGCCCAGGGAGAATTGGCCATTCCCGCACACGATGCAATCATTCGACGTCGACCCGGAGCACGTAGAACACGATGGGGAACAAGGTTGACAAGTTGCACCATTACTGAAACTCCCGTCCGGGCACACTGTTCCGGTGGTCGTCACCGACTGCACAGCGTCGCACTTGGTACGATCATTAGCATTCTGTGTGAAGCCTTGTTTGCAAGCGACGCAGATGCCGCTCCCGTCTGCGCATTGTTGGCAACCCAGTTGGCATAACTGCGCAGTTGCCGTTGCCGTCGAGGAAGAACCGGGTGCGCAAGAAGCGCATTGAGTGCCGTTGGATGCGGTAGTCCAGCCGGCGTTGCATGTACACTGCCCATTGGTGCCGCAAACGCCATTGAGACAGTTGCATGCTGACGAGGCATTGGCGGCGGTAGAGGAGAGACAGCGACCCGTTCCGGAAATCCCGTGCGTCGCAGGTAGTACAACCTGCTGGACAGGCCTGACATGAAGTTCCAAAGAAGCCTTTCGCACAAGTCTCGCAGGATGAACCGCTGAAACCGGGTGGGCACGTGCATTGACCAGACGCAGAACAAACGCCGGCGCTAGAACATTGAGGCGAACAGTGCGTTCGATTCGACGGCGGAGAGTGATAGGGAGCCTGTCCCTGGAAGCTGGGAGACGTCAGGAACAGAGTCCCCAAAGAATTACGCGGTCTGAGCCGCCAGCTGTGACTGCGACCCAGATATTGGTAAGACAGTGCGAGTGCGCCTGCCGAGAGAGGGATAGATGAATTTCCAGACGCAGTGCTATTGGAGAGGGCGGTGAATTGGGCTTGCCCTGAATAGAGAGCCTGGGGATAGATGGCAAGGCCGGGTTGCAACGCAACGTTGAGTGGGAGCGAAAAGGTGGAAAGATTAAAGCCCGTTGCGGGAGATGACGAAGTCGAAGAAGTCGTGAGGAGTTGGTGAAGGAGCTGTGGGTTCGTGGTCGATGTGTACTGGCCGGGAAGGAGAAGTACGTTGGAGGCTACATTAGGCGACGATAATACAGTGCCGACTAAGGGGCAGAACAGTCAGTGTGAACAACAACGCAAGGGAAGACGACAACGCACTGGTGGTGTTCGTAAAACCCTGAATACACTGTCCTGCAGAGCAAACAACGGTCGAATTAATGGCTACAGCAGCTCCCTGAGCCGCAGAAAGGAAGCAGAAATGAGTAGCAAGCGAAACAGCATGCCGAGAAAATCTAGGGTCATGATGAAAGTAAAGAACAGAAAGAGGGACAGAGAATGAGCGAGGGCCAGGAGCCTACGCCGTAGTGGCAGAGGATGGGAAAGTGGCATTGGCATGGCTTTTGTTTTTGTACGACGAATAATGACTCTGTTGTGGACAACAAAAAGACAATTATCCGAGATTTCCTTTTTAGGGTACAACGCTGGAAGAATAGAAACAATGGATCGCTTCGACGGCCCGCTTGAGTTCTTGTTTTTTCACGTTTCAGTGGAATGGATGCTTGGGAAATGAATTTGGGGGTCGATACGCCCTTCTGTACGCTTGGGTTACAGTACAGTAATTGATGGGGGTGTTGGTTTGTGAAAGTGGTTGCCACTGATGTTGACAGGTCACCAAAATTTAAGGCGACAAAGTGGAAAGTCAGCCTGGACTTGAAACCCGATGTTTACGCTGTTGTGATGGCGTGAAAACGCTACAGTACTTGTATTTGGGGACGTTCCGATACGCAAGCTCGATGCTGATCCAAACCGTGGATATCCAGAAGCTGGTCACGCGTCCGACGAGATTGGGTTCACCGGCGCAAAGCGCGTACAGGTGATTGATCCGCAGCCTGAGCAAACGAATCCCGACGAAAAGAGGTGAGGGCCGGAGGTGCCGTTGCAGGCTCAACTTAAACACTCTAACAGTCCCATGATTCCGAAAGATAACCCGGCGGGACAGCTGTCAGGGTCTTCAAGACCTCTGGACAGTACTGTACACACGCACACAGTCTTTGACTGAATGGGGACTGCAGTTGAAGGTAGCATCGATCTCTCACGGCAGAGCGGGAGAACGGGATGGCTCGTGATACGCGGACGGAAGTAAAAGAGCGCGGCCGGTTACCGTTACCCGTTGAGTGTCCGAGCGTCAGGCATGGAATGACCCGTGGGATTATCGGACACACCGCGAAAGTCCACAATGGACCGACACCATGGTCGGACGCGGATTCGACGGGCGGCACTTGACCCACTCCACCCCCACAATCCCTGTATATAGCTAGCTTGCACTGCTTGGGGCACCCTGCCTCTAGCCCCCACCTGTGTCTCAGCTGACGCGTCTCTTTTGCCCCAGTTTGCAAAGGGATTCCGCTGGCTCGGAGCCGAGTGTGTCGCAAACATCATTCACACGGCGCTCGTCCTGAAGTTCCGGCAAAAAACCCGGATCCGGTAAAGCCCAGGCAGTGGTGGTCAGGGCATTATTAATCCTGCGAGACCCGAGTCTAAATTGTGGGCGCCCCCCATACAACAACAACCACCTGTCTCATATCCACTATAGCGACCATTATCACTTATAAATAACCTGAGGCAGCGCGCACCCCGCGTCAGCGCACCGCCGTTTCCTTCCACTTTGATACTCGTTACACCCTGCGCCAATGTGCACCGATCCCTCTGTCGCAGAAGTGCATGTCGAGTTCGCCGAGCGACCCGATGATTCTCCTTTACGCTGTGCCTTGAACCACTCTCCGAGAAGGACCCATCGCTCAGCGCCTGACGACCCTTGCAAAGCCAGAACGCACCGTGTTCGACGCCGCGCGTGGCCGACTCGCAGACGCGATCGCATTCCAGCCGTGTCTCCGCTACAGCTCGCAGGACCGCTTCGTCGTGCGGCAAGCTCGACGTGCACGGGCAGAAATGGACTTTCACCGGCGTCTTCGACGGTGCGTTTCTTTGGCGACGCCTTTATATTTCTAGCCGCGCTGATAGAGCTCCCCACAGGCCACCTCGGCGATGCCACGGTGGAGCACACCGCATACCACCTCCCCATTATCGTGAAGGAGTCACTCCAGAAAGTGATCACGGGACCTGCGGCGCCGGCGCCAGAACCCGATCTCATGCGTGAACATCCTCTCCAACGCGATCACGGCCTTCGACGATGCCATCGCGGGGGACGTGCTGGAGCTATTCCCGGGCGGGATCGAGTCGCGTCCGGCCGGACGGACGAAGAGATCCAGGAGTGGTGAATGGACTTTGGCGACGGGCGGGGCAACGGCGCGAACTACCAGAAGGCCCGTCTCTGCCTTTACGGCACCACGGCGCCTCGTCGCCCTCGTGGACCCCGCGCACGAGAACCTCTGGGTGGGCGAACCTTGGCGACTGCGAGGCAGGTGCGTGACACGTGGCTCCTTCCGAACAAACCAACAGTTGTTCACTGAGTTCCATTCCACAGTCCTCATCACACCGGGCGCGGATGGGCGCCTCTCTCCGACACGAGGTGCTGAATGTATTACACAACGGTACCAACCCTGCTGAAGTCGCACGTGTGCGCACAGTGATCAACCCGGACGAGCCAGAGAGCGTGCAGCACGGCCCGCGTTCTCGGAACGATCGCACCCTTCCGCTGTGAGTCCGAGTTTCCCCGACCGTCATCCCACTCCTCTGACTGAGAACCCCCAAACGCTCTAGGCATCCGGCGATGCGCCTTTCAAGCAGCCCGCGATCTTCACCCGCCGCGTGCTCTACAACCTCTATCCAGGAGTTCCCGATCCGACGCCATGGGAGACGTTCCTCGCGCGCAACCGCACCCCGCCGTACATTTCCTCCGTACCGGACGTGGTCCACCGCCGCATGCCCCACGCGGAGCGCCGGCACCGGCGCTGGGCGCTCCTTCCTCGTCCTCGCCACGGACGGCCTCAGCGAGCTGTATGATGGCACCACGCGCGCGGAGATGGCCGCAGATTGGGGCGCGCTGCGTCGCCGAGGCCGCTTCCTCGAAGGGCGAGAACCTCGCGCTGCGGCTGCTGCGCCGTGCGCTCGGCGGCGAGGACCTCATGTCCATCTCGCAGATGGTCACGCTCGACATGGACACGCCGTGGATGGACGACACGACGATCATCGTTCAGGCGTTATAGAAAGACCTCTACCCGGTATCTTTCTTTTTTCTTACCCTTTTTTTTATCGCTCTCGCTATCGTCGTCATCGTCATCTCCACATGCATGTGTAAGCTTTATTTTATATCTCGAAGGTCGTAATTACTTCAATTGTGTGCACATTCGCTCTCCTCTACTAGTCTTTGATTTCTTGCTCTGGGCGCGTGTCGTGTGTGTCGTTTCCCTCAGCTTGGCCTCATCATCGAGTCGCGTTATTCTCAATTCCTTAAATACCGTACCAAAGGTCGTCGTCTTGCATTTCTTCTCTCTGTCGGTCTGTATACGTATGCTACCCACTTTATAATACCACCATCCTCGGGTTCGTCAAATGCGCACTGCAACTTTGGCCTCCTCGTCTTTATTTGTACTCTGGATCATGCAACTGGATTTGGCCTCTTTGCCCCCTTTCCCAGTAAACTTTCGAAAGCTCCTTGCAGTACAGCAGCACGAGTGACCTTCACCAATCAGAACCTCGGCGGCCAATTACAGTAATACTCTCAGGCACACATTCTCACGGAACCGCCTGAGGGCGCTATTGTGTCAATGGTGGCATATCTGTGATTCCACATACACGTGAGCCACCTGGAACGATCAACTGATCTGCGGTTGGGCAGTGCAATAGGGAAGTAGGGGCGATGATGTTTCTGCTGAAATTTATTATCTTTCTCCCCAAAAAGGGATTGATGCGTATAATGATCGATGATCGGCAGCAAAAGCACAGCACCCAACTACAGGTTTTGGTGGGCGTAAACACCCTGTCGTGATTTTTTGACTTGCGGCGGTACAGAATGCCAAAAGTGCTGTATTCATTACATGAATGGAAAGGTGCCGAAGGATCCGGAACGATGAAAAAAACGATAAAGTAATAAATACCTTTAATTGTGGACGCAGCGAGTACGTGGGCTATGAGTTAGCGACAGCCAGGCTAGTATTACGACAAGTATAGTACAGTACAATACTTTTTGCCCTAATGGGGGGCAGGGAACGCGGGCTAGGTCGGGGTACCAGACACGCTGAGGTAGCCCGGTCGATATCTGAGGAGCTGCAGCGCTTGGCGCTATAGACCATTTAGAAGACGTCGACGTCCTCCACGTCGTTATGCCATGCTGCTGGATGAGCGCTGATAGGGTCGTATAGCATGATTGATCCACGTTCGCACGAGACTAGGATGCATGAGCGCGGATCACACGGCCAGTGGATAGTCCGGCGTGTTTTGCTTCGACAGCCGTGTCAGACCTAGTGACTATTTTACACGGAACGAGTGTCAACTGAAGTAGATGCGAGGTCAATCCTCTCGAGAGTAACGGAAAAGGTGGGGACGGCGTACGTGCACGGGTAGCTGGGACCCCTGTGACGTGTCGGTCTGGTCGCCGTCGTCTCGCGCGACCGACCATCTTCCATCGAGCCGGGTTGTGTTCGTCAAGGTCGGGAAGTGTGTAAGATTCGCGACGTCAGCAAGCTTCGCGCGACCTTCCCTAGTACGTGCGATCGCAACGAACTGATGAACGAGAAGGACAGAATGATTTGGAACTGGAAAGAACGTACAGGGTCACGAACAGCGAGATGACGTACAGTTTTCCGAGGATTGTTTGTAGCAGGACGGCCCAGCAAGAGACAAAAGGTGCCTAGGGTGTACACGTGAGTGAGGTCGGTCCTTGAATTTACAGCGCGACACAAACCCCGCGCATAGATGCAATTAAAGCGGCCAGAGCGCAGGCGCAAGGCGGGATCGCCGATTCCCAGTTAATGCAGATGAGCTGTGATAGCACCTGATTATACTGTACGTGAGCAGGCCAATCCACCCCGTGTGAGAACGCGGTGCCTGACCTTGCGAAATCGTTTTGTGTACACCTTAGAACGAGATCGGATGAGGAATACGAGAACTACGACGCAGAGACGGTATTGGTGTCGGTATAGTTATATAGTCGCCATTCTATGAAGCTCGCGTGACTCACGAATGCCAGTGACGGAAATATCTGTAGCTAAATGATCGAGCGTCAACAGACTGTGAGTCATTTGTTGGTGCGAAAGGATCTCACCTGCGGAGAAAACCAAGCAAACGACGTCTAGACGCTCGCTGTCAGACCGAGATCAGTGGATACCAGGACATGAAGGACGTACAACATGTGAAAAACGTGTGCAGCTCCACAGTCAGTGTGTCCTTGCTTGCGAATTGAATGCGGAAAAAGTATGACCATGACATAGATGGTCGTGATGACGGTGCCGATGACCATCAGGATGAGGGGTAGCTAGAGGAGAATTGAGTAGCAGTTAATTATCTGCATTCACAAAAAAGCTATTCCAGAACGCTTACTGCAATAAACCATTTCCGCTTCAGGAGCTGCGCGTGGCACCCGAAGAGAACGTGGAGTGAGCCCCGCAACGGATAGCCGAGTAATACCAAAACACTTACGTGCCAGCAGCGCCATGTGAGAAACAGCTGAACCGGCGCAGCCAACAGGGTCGTCTAAAGTCGTAAAAGGGTCAAAAAAAAACAATTTGGTCGAGAACGCGACCGCCACAAATGCGCACCAGCGACGCGTGGACCTTCTGAGGCCATGCGGGTACCGCCGCGGCGCCCTATCCACCGATGAAAGGGGAAAACGAGTCGCGTGAGATGCGGCGATCAAAACCGAAATCAAATATACACTGGCAACGCACCCAGTTCCCGAAATCCACCACGAATATCTTCCACCACGCTGCGAACGTCGTCCCCGTCTGGAACCTGTGTTCATACCGCATTTAATCGATATATACGTGCGTGTGCGTGGGGTGACGGGAGGGGACGTCGAAACTCACAGGGAGACGATGGTCAAGAAGTAGACGAGGAGCTTGATGGGGGACGATTCCGCCTCTGCGCGGCGGGCCATAAAGCGCGCGAAGCACACGACGATGGCTCCCATCTCGAGCGCGCTGATGAACAAGCACAGGGAGTACGGCGCGAGGAAGTCGTAGCCAAGGGCCTCGATGCTAGGAAGCACTGGCACCGCTTCATACGTTTCCCATGCCCCGAATCGGATATCGGTGGACATGTCTGAGAGCAGCTCGGAAGTGGGATAGGCGAGAGGAAGAGAGGGGAAACCGCACAGCCAAAAAAACTTAACGGACGACGTACATTTATGAGTCCGCCAGAGATACACCCAGCTACAGTGGTCCGTTCAGGTTCCGTGGCGTCCTGCCACCGGAGGGCATCAGGAACATCGCTCGGTCGTCGCCGCGGACACATTTAAGCCAAACTGAGTTAGCATAAGTTGTACACCCGGGCCGCGATCGACGTGTTCGAGTTGTCGTTCCTCCGTTGGAATTACTGTACTTCGAATTAATATGTGCGCCATGGGGTGCACACTAGGACTAGACTAGACCTCCCACCCTGCGATGGAGTAGCGTGGAATTTGTCAAGTGTTGAATGTTGAACGTTGAACGTCGAGCGCAACGTTCAAGTTGCCAGCGAGCCGCTCCAGATGGAGTAGAAGAACTTGGTGATGGTTCAGAGTTGATGCGGAATGAAATGAATTGTCATACCAGTCCCTGTCACTGGCAGGTTCCTGGCTGGACTGCGGCCTAACGCCTAACACCAAAGGCCCTGCTCCGCACAGATGCCTATGATACATTGACACAGGGGTTTGCAACCGCTCAAGCTTCGAGAGGCTGTCAATGCCGCTAATAGTACAGCCTAAACGCGACTAAAAACACGGCCGTAAATGAATACCGTCAGCTTCCTGACAACCCATACCCCCTCAGGATAGGCCTGGAGCGTGGACTCGGAGGTATGGTAGTAGACAAAACTTTGTTGCGCATTCTATGGAAGAGGGAAAACGGCTATTATGGCGAAAGATGGATAGGTACTCTAGGGGCACGGTACACTCCTACGGAAAAGACTCAAAAGAGCAGGTGCGAGCCCAGTTTCCAGATCATTTAGGGCCGCGCCCACGTGTCTGCTAAGGTATGTCCAGCACACTGAATTCCCTGTGGTATCCGAATAGTTCGTGCAGGGGTAGCCGTGGAGAGCCCGAGTAGTGCGGGGCGAATTTGAGCAAAGCGGGGGCCGGGGGCGACGGCTGGGAGAGCACTGTTGTCGTGGCGACTGGCGGTCTGTGTCCTGCCCATTGCAAACATCATCTATCTCCTATGCAAATTTTCAGGCCCCCTGATCGATTAGCGTATCCCAGACCCTTTCATGACAACACCCAACGAAAAAGTGAGGCGTTCATGGAGTCACAGATCCCAGGGTCTAGATAGTAACTTTAGACAGTATCACACAGGGGTATCACAGCGCATCTTCAAGGATGTATAGTACTGTATGACACTTGGAACGTCCGAATTTGACCAAGAATTTGACAAAGGGGCACTCACTGAATGGATGAAGCCCTTCTACCAATACAGTGCGTAGCACGAGCTGGCACACTGGCAACGCTGCTGTCAGTTCCACATGGCAGGCAAGGAAGCAAAAAAGCGAAGCAACAACATGCCGAGGTGCCGACCTCTTTCCCTTTACGTGACATTAGCCATTCGGCCCATTCCTCCCTTGATTCCTCCCCAGACCGAGAAAAAAAATAATGACACTCTTGTCATCGGATGTCCGGCCACTCTCAAACGAACGCCTCCCATAGAACGTTTCATATCGACTTTTCATTGGCAGAACAAAGTGTGAAGCGCACGCCAGGGTATCTGTTTAGGAGAACGAAACTTCAAAGCCGCCGTCCAACTGGGCGTCAGTCTCTACCGACAGCACCTTCCTGTCCGCGTCGTACGAAAACGTCGGCTGTGTGTATCCAGGGCCCGAAACCGTCTTGGGGGCCTTTTCGACGCCCAAGAACAGGACGCTCGCGACCTTGGCGTCAACGTCAAACGAGCCCGACACGCTCAGCTTGCCGTTCGCATACTCCATCTTCGCGCTCGTCGTCTTCTGCTGCGTGATGCTCACCCCGTCGTCGATGTACAGCATACCGGCCGCCGTGCCGTCCGCGCCGGGAGCAACGACGAACTGGAAGTCCTGCGCGCGCAGCTCCGTCGTCGTCATCGCGCTCTTCGCGCGGAGCGGGAGCACCGCGCCGCCGCGGATGTGCAGCGGGATATCGGTGAAGTTGATGTTCGACAGCGTGACGTGGTCTCCATTGCCGTCGACGGGCGCTAACGTCACGAAATCGTAGAATTGGTCCTTCGGGAGGTAGATCGAGACAGACGTCGCGTTCTCGACCGTCACGGGCGAGACGAGGATCGAGTCGCCGAAGAAGAACTGCAGATCGATGCCGTACGTGGACGTGTCCTTCGGATACTTGAACCAGAGAGGGTTGAGAACCGGCGACCCATCGACGCTAGCTTGATGGAAGGCGGTATAGAAGTAGTCGAGCAGGCGATACCTTCGAAAAATTCGGGATCAGCAACCATTGTGGCTATTGGTCCAAACGCGTTCCTCACCTAATATCGAGGGCATTCTTCGCGGCCAGAGTCACTGATGGCCAGCGATAAAACTCCTGGCTTATACTTACATCGCTGTTGTGCTACCATCATACCATGTCCCTCAATAAGCGTGCTATCACCGTATCGACCCAGACTCACATTTCTCATGAAGGGATAGAACGCGCCAAGCGTCGCCCACCGGGCGCACAGCGTCTCTGTCGTATTATCCCCTATGCCATGTTTAGCTTGTGTCCGACTCCGGGAACACACTAAAGTACCCACCGAAGCCACAAATGTCGCTGCCAACCATTGGTACTTGGAACAGTGATGCCATGCTGAGCATCCCCGCGATTGATGTGCGGTAGTGATCCCATGTGCTCAGGTTATCGCCGAGCCACTTGCCGACCTTGTGTCCTGCGCCCACGAACGTCGAACGCGTAATCACGAGCGTACGTTGACCAGGACGACGTGCGAGCATAGCATCATGCGTAGCGACGGACATCATCGTGCCGTACAGATTGTCTGCCGTGAAGCAATGAGAAACTTGTCAGAAACAATGCATCGAGAGTAACCTACGCGTGTCGTACTCGACGAGCCCGTTCGCGTGGACCGAGTCGGCCTAGTCGGACATGAAATCAGTATACGTACGGTCGTCGTCCAACGACAGGGACGGGCTTACAGACGCGGTCCGAGAGGACAGAGTGCCGGCGGCATTATCGATGGAATACGGAGGATGGAGCAGGTCTTCGCCCGCGTAGCTCGGTGCCGCGCGCCTGGCATGGGTCTGCTGGGAGAAAATCGCCGCATCTTGGCCTGGTGGCGGCGAAGTGCGCGGGGGAGGTAAGTTCTGTGCGGCAGCCTGTGCGAAGGGGTCGTCGCAAGGGTCTGAGCAAAACTGTCCAAGATAGCAATGCCACAGTGTAATGAGGAGCGTTAGGCGCGAGCGACGGCGACGGTTCGGTGACGTACGCTTGCAGGTTCGTTCATGTCAATCCAAGCACCATCTATGTCAAACCCTGATTTGGGGTCGTAAAAGCTCTCAAACTCTCCCGTCCAGAACCTGAAAATTAACTTGGTTCGCCAATATTCTTCGAAAGCCAAAACGGCACTTACTGTCCGACTTTGGGATGGAACCAATCTGAGCGACCGTATGTCAGAATAAGTTTGTATTTGTTTTTCACATCAATGTCACTTACCGGGATAGACCGTAACACCTGGTTTACCGCAACAAGTTCGAATCAGGGCCTTTGTCATTGAGAGTAACTATGACAAACCTGGCCAGACCACACCCAAACTTGAGCTCCCGTTTGCGGCTTTGAGCCAAAGGTCCAATTTGGTGCCGCGGTCATACGTCCCATAGTCTTGACCCGGTAAGTATGCAACTGCAGGGTCCGTCATGAGGACTAAACGCGGTGTGTTAGCACAGATAAAGGGGTAATAGCCGCGAAACCTACCGTAGCGCTGATTGCGGTTGTGTAGGTAGTCTATGATCTCACGCATACGAGCGGTTGGGAAGTACTGGGGATCCATCGTAAATACCCTGCGCTCGTACATATAGTCTGCACCACGACACAAATCAGTCACCATTAAGGCTCATCACACGCGCTAGAATGACAAACCAATGTCAGTCCACATCGTCTCCAATGGGATGCTGGCAGCTGAGTAGTTGGCTATGACACCAGCAACGTCGATGTAATCTTCAGTAGAAAAATGCTCAGCAACTCGTTGGACCAAGGCGACTGGCATCAGCGAGCTCACTTTGGTATCCATATCTGCACTGGTGCAGGCCAAAGGACCAGTACGGCACCTCCGCGGGCAACCCAGCGATCTGTGCATACTGCCTCGCGGCCTCAGCCGGGTCGGTCTCGCTGCCCGCCAAAAAGTAAAAGTCGAGCACGCCACCGATGACGTTGTACTCCAGCGTGGTTCGCGCCGGTCGCCGTCTCGTTGTTGCGGAGCTTGACGTCCATCCCAGACGAGCTGAGAAGCAGCACGGCGTGCGTGCCGCCGGCGCGATGCTCAAAGTACACCGGGTGGCTCCCGTACAGGTTCGTGCCGCGCGGGACGCCATACGCGTCACGCGCCCACAGCGTGCGCGTCGTGTTGGACGTGTCGAGCCGGAACGGCTCCGTGTGCTCCCCGAGCCCGTAGATGTTCGCTGCCGCAGGGAGCGTCGTCTTCAGGCGGAGGTACTGCGGCTCGAAGATGAGTGGGTGCGACGCGGTCGTGAAGAGCACCTCGCCCGAGCTCGCGCGCGAAATGTTGAACGAGAATGGCGAGGTGGTGTACTTAAACTCAAGTTGTACTGCGTCCAAGCGCACGTGCGGGTCCGGGGAAGGCCGGGGTAAGACCGATTCGGGTACTTCGTAGCGCGCGCTTGACGCGTCGGTTATTTTGAGGTGGATGCGCGTCTCTGAAGTTTCAAATAAGAAAACAACAACAAACGGTGGTTTGATGGGGGTTCAACTTGAATGGGCTGGGCGCCCACGTACCTGTCTCGTATGTCACTGCCAGGTCCAAGGTCTTTGTGTCGTTGCCAAATATGTTGCAGGGTTCACCGGCGAGCACGAGTTTGGCGGTCAGCGTTGGACCCGTGACTTTTACGTCGGTGGCCTTGTAGCCAGGACACGCGTCCAATTCCGCGGGGTCGACGTATTCTGCCCTTGCGATGTCGAGTAAGCATAAAAATGGGGCTGCCAATAGCAGTATGCCTCGCAGACGCGACGAGGCGAGCATCGTGGAGTCTCACTCTGCTGCGACGAAGGCGGGTGGGGGAGTAAGAGGGGCGCAGAGGACTACTGTATGATCGCTAGCAAAGCTTCGCAGAATTTATACCATGATGGCATACGACGTACGGAATCGAACCGAAGTTTAGTAGCTCCTTGGGCGGCTAGCCGACCTCAAGCGAATTCCCCGCATGGGTCGTCTTTACAGTAAGTAAGTTAGATCCTCGGTTACTCTGGAATAGAACACCGTTTGTCACATCATATACTCTCATAGTGCGGAGTTACAGTAACGTGCTTCTTTTCTTGCTCTTTTTCCCTGTACACCGCGACTTGGAATGGTGGGTGATAATTATTTGCACGGCTATACCCGGAATTTGTAGTCATGTATGAGAGACCTGTGTTTGTTCCGGTGAAATTCCCGTGGAAAAAATATAGTGCTAGAAACAAGGCTAGAAACAAGCTAGAAAATTGCTGTACAAAGAAGAACTGGTGCTTGCGCTCCATGCGACATCATTGTGTCCGAGTTCTCCCGAGCCGAGCTAACTCGCCTTTCCACTGGGTCCGGCATCACGGCATTTCAAGTCTAGAGGATTGGCGAAGGTTGGGTGGAACAGGCGAGTGAGCTCGGCTCGGGAGGATTTGCTTTGTACTTTTCTAGGACATCGGACACCTCGAGTGTTCGGACAGTCACGCTGACTCATGCGTTGTCATGTCACCTTTTCCAAACATCGTCCACCCTTGGATTTGTGGTGCCACTTTCGTGACCGCTTTTGGAAGGCACCTGGCTTACCAAATTAATCCCCGACCACGGCGTTGGTCGGCAAGCGTGACAAACACCCAAATCTCGTTCTGGCGGCACAACAGGTTTTTTTGTTTAAAAAATGGTTGGAGGGTGTTAATAACTGACACTAGACACTGTATATCAAATTTTGTAGTAATTGGACGAGGGACAGACAAGAAATTCGAAGTGTCCGAACTGGGGATGGTGTCCGATGTGGGGGTGAGGGATAGTATCTATATAGACCGCCAGATTCCTACCCACTGTAGCTCATTCACACATTCGAGTGATTCACCGATTCACCGTCCACTGCGATTGTCATTGGTAGAACTATTACTAAAACAAGAGGACAGAAAGTCCGAGAATAGGTGATTTGTACTGTATGGTGAATATATACGTGCAGGGTAGGGGGAAAGGGGATTGTGCATGCGAACTGAGCCGAAAAAAATCTGGATTCTGTCTCAAGAAGAGAGAGCTGTTTTCTCGTAGAAGTAAGAGTGAGGACCCGAGGTGTCCATAGACGCGCAATCGATGGATAGCGCAATTTCACGCTCCCGCCCGGGTGTGGGCGGGGAGGAGTGGCGCGCGACGCGGTCGTTACGGCTTGCGGAACTCGCACAGCACGGTGTAGATCGTGTTGAACGCCGTGTATATCTCCTCCCGCACCTTCACACGCGGACGGAAACGTCAGTGTGGGTAACGCAAGCGGACTCAGATCCAAGGAACGACCAGTTACCTTCGCGCCAGTGAGAACTATCTTTCCCGATACAAAAATCAGAAGCACCACTTTAGGTTTGATCATACGGTAAATGAGACCGGGGAATAACTGCGATAGTGAATTAACATTAGTGCAGGCGGTGAATGTCACAGTCAAGATGCGTACCTCAGGCTCGTAACTACTGAACTGACCGTGGCTGTACGCAAGACCCTCTAAGCGGATCGGGAACTTGACGTCACAACTGCCAACGATGTTCTGAATTTTGAATTCAGAAAACTTGGCGTCAAAGCCAAGCTTCTGAACGATGCGCGCGTACTTGCGCGACGCCAGACGGGAATCGTCCTCGGACTTGGCACCCGTCACGACCATCTTCCCCGACGCGAAAATCAATGCGGTTGTTTTTGGGTCGCGAATCCGCATGATAACAGCGGCGAAACGCTAAGGTAGATGAAGTAGCACACGCGCTCGCGACGTGGCAATTCAGTCAGGGGAACCAACCTTAGGGTTGTATTCCGCATTGCGCGCGTGCAATGCAATGGTCTTGAGATCCAGGCGACAGTCAAGGTTCACAGTGGCAACGATGTTTTGAAGAGTGGGGACGATCCCTTCAACTGCTGTGATATGTTGTTGTTCGAGGGTGAGAGGAGCGGGGGTGGCTGGGACCTGAGCAGGTGGCGTTGATGGGCCAGCGGCGGCGGAAGTTGCACCGCTCTGCGGTGCAGCTTGAGGGGTAGACGCTGGCTGAGACGAACCGGCCTTTGCAGCCTGGTTGTAGAAAGATGATTGTAATGCGGGTGCCGCCGCCGTCACCGGCCCTGGACCAGGGAGTACGAGACCAGATGTCCCGTAGTACGGATTCGCCGTGGAAGGAAGAGCGAGCCCATTTACTTGTTGCTGCTGCGGCTGTTTGCTGTACCTGTGTTGGTGGCTGAGGAGGCTGATATTGAGAGCGACCACCGAAGTTAAGCTGACGAGTTGGAAGAGAAAACGAGGACATGAAAAGCAACGGTGGCAAGCAACGATTTTTACAGGCGTGGGAAAGTTGTGCCGGGGGTGAAAGAAGCGAACTGGGGGATAAGACCTGCGCCCTTATTTACGTGGGAAAATTCAAAGTCCGACTGTTACCAGTGACTCGAACCTTATTCACCTCTTGATCCCGCATCTGTCATTGATGGTGGCTCTCCTCGTTCTCCTGTCTTCCCATTCCCTCTTCCCACCTATGCCATCTTAAAAATCCACACAATTCAAAGAGCCGTACCGTACCCACCATTTCCTGTTTGTCCGAGTACTGACCATAACTTGTTGGGGGACCAACGACCCATCAAAAAGCGTCAACATTGCTGCGGCTTTTATGCTGAAAGCATCAGAATTTGCTTCCTTGGGCGTCTCGAACATCTCGTACTGGAATCATCATCGATTTGTGGCATTCCTTTTTAATTGTGTGCTGTGCGTGTTTCCCTCCAGCCTCCGTCCTCGGTAGAACGAACCTCCAGATGGGTATTGTATAATTGTACTGACAACAGACATGTCCCAGGCGCAATTCGTGCGCAGTCTGACCTTGTGTTATTATAGTTACGGAACATTCTGGAAGTTACCTTTTTGGGGATACTTATTTAACCCGAATTATCTAGACTCTTCCCACGCTCACCCGGTCGCAATGTGTAGTGTCTCGTCTCCCTTATCCCTCACGTCACCCCTCCGGTCATCGAATGAACAGCGACAATCCACAGTACTAGTGGCACGATGCAATCCCTAGCCTTACCAGATCATTACCTGTCTTGATAAAGTAGTAATCACCTGCGCTTCAATGATCAGCCTTGATCCGGCCGGTTATAAGGGATCGTGCACCATATGTGGTCCCAGTCATGTTGTTTGGTGGCTTCGCAGGATTGTTGACCGTCCCGTTAGACAACAGGCTCTGCCATGTAGGGGCCCAAAATGCGTTGGTCGTGTCATTTAGAATCTGCGAACTTAATGTTCAGAGCGTACACACATCGATGACGCGGACAAGTGAGTGAACCTTGATCGCTGCATTGGCAAAGTACGATGCGCCGCTCTGGTTAGTGGGGTAAAGGCTTCGCTCCTGTTGCGCGAGCAGTAAGAGCCCGCTCGTTGCTATCATCGCTGCTGAGCTGTCTGCGGGCCGCGGTGGGTCGAGCGGCGCGTTAAAGTCCCAAGGAACGATCCCATCCGCGGGGATGTTGTCAAGGAAGTACTCCGCCATGCGCCGCGCTGTAACCAAGTAACGCTCCAGCCGTGTGCGACGGTACACTGCGTCGATCAAGAAGGAAATGAATGAAGGTTAAGACAACCGTTTGTCTGTCACGCACTGTTGGCAAAGCCGTAAATACCCCACGCTTGGCCGCGACTCCAAGTGCTCGAGTTGGAGTAACCCTGAGCAGTACGCTGGTCGATGACGGCACCAGTGGTTGCGTTATAATCGACGACGTGGAACGACGACCCTGGGAAAGAGTGGTTACGAAGAGGGGGCATGTTGGCGAGTGTGTCAGAGGGACCTCACCATCCGCACGAATGTGGTTCGTCATCGTCTTGTCGGTGTGCGATACCGCGATTTGGCACAGCGTTTGGTTACCCGTGAGGTCCGCGGCGTTGAACAGCACCTCGAGGTTCATCATATTGTCGATGATAACCTGGAAGTCGTCCGGGTCCGCCGCGTCCCAGCTGCGCGTGCAGCCGACGACGGGGCTGAAGCGTGCGGCCAGAGCGGCGGCGAATGTCTTGACGGCCTGCAGGGCAGTTTCATTTGTCGGGTTTCTAATGTACGTGGGGTACACGTGAAAGCGTGCATGTAAGAGGAGACCAAAGACAGGAGAGGTGCGGCGTACATAGTGAGCTCGTCCACGAACGGGAAACTCAAGAAACCGACGTCATGCCCTACGCTCGTGTGGACTTCCAGTGGAATCTCCCCAGTAGCAGATGAGCGGCCAATGTCGAGCCACTGGGTGGTGGTCGTACCGTTCACAGTGAGTGGACAAATAGTGGCGCGCTCCGCGAGGGCGTAGAATGTCGCGGGAAGGAAGCCGGATGTCCATGTGTCCGCACCAAAGTAATGCCACACGCCAGTGTCGCGCGTGGTGTACTGAGGATACGAGATGGGGATACCTGGCGTTCGCTGGGCAGAAGTAAGTAGTTTCTGCGCGATGAGCGGAGAGAAAAGCTGGGGAGGGAATTGAGGGTAGGCAGCGGAAGAAGTTTGGGACAGGGCAGCGAGCATGAGGGATAGTAGACGCATAGTAGGCGGTGAGAAGGTTGGTTTCTTTAGACATCGCCGCTCGTTGATTTATAGCTTCTCCCCCAGCTATTCGGCGACCACTTCGCGAAGTCTAGTACTCTATATACAACTCCCGGAAAGACAACTAACTGTTTTTTAGTAAGCCTCCGCCTGACTAGCCGATCAGAGTTCCATAATGCCCACCAAGAATGATGGTTTCAGCAGCAAGTGACAAAGCCGGCGGTGAGTTATCCAGCTCCTAGCAGCTGCTGTGAGCAGCTATCAGAGAAACAAAATATGGGACGGCCGCATGGGCACTGAAGTTAAGAATAGCGACAACCACCGACCCGCGACCCAGTTGGAGGAGGGAACCACGGTTTTCTAGAACAGTGTAATGATCAAGTGGAACTATTTCCACAAGAGTGCACGCATAAGAGACCAAGACCCAAGATCGGCGATAACCAAACGTCTCATGACGTCTCTAGGACCGGACTGGCTCCACCGGGACAGAGTTCTGAAATATATGTTATATAAATTGTGCAAGTAGCATTCGGGTCAAAATAAGATTCGGGTCAAAACAAGGTCAAAAGTATCGCTTCAAGTTGAAGCGAAGAGAACGGCGCAGATTCGTGAAGGCATAGCCATCGGCCGGAGGATGTGGCACCGTTACCCAAAAGGCTATAGTTTCCCTTAACGGCAGCGTGTACGGATAGCCCGCCGGCTCGCAGCACGCCGCGACTCGGGAGGCAGCGCGGCCTGCTTGTGCTTGTGTGTGCTATTGCCATCTCTCTTCCCTTGCTTTCACTCTCGCCCCCTTCCCATTGCACACATCTCGTTTCTCTATACATTTTACTCGGGAAAATGTCGACCGGTTTTGGAGCAGAAATCGTCGCGACTATCAACAAATTACAAGATGTTTTTACGGCTGTCGGCTCGAGTGCCGCACAAATAGACCTTCCTCAAATTTGCGTGTTGGGTAGTCAGAGTAGCGGGAAGAGTTCCGTTCTTGAGGTGCGCTGCCGTGATATTCTTTCGATACATCGTTGATGGTTTTCGCAGAACATTGTTGGCCGTGATTTCTTGCCTCGAGGCTCCGGCATTGTCACGCGCAGGCCTCTGGTATGCTGCTCTGGAAATCTATTCACTCGCCACTTATTTTGAGATATAGGTTCTACAACTCATCCATAGACCGGCGACTACGGCTGCACCAACAGCGAATGGCAACGCAGGTGGGCTTGCCTGTATGACTATACATTTTTGGCCTCATGTAGCTTGTTAGCCGCCGCCCCCGGTACGGACCCACGAATGAATGAGAACGAATGGGGCGAATTCCTCCACCTCCCTAACGAAAAGTTTTACGACTTTAACAAGATTCGTGCCGAGATCGTCCGCGACACGGAGGCCAAGACGGGACGCAATGCAGGCATTTCGCCACTACCCATCAACTTACGCATTTTCTCGCCCAACGTCCTCACGCTCACACTTGTCGACTTGCCTGGATTGACGAAGGTTCCCGTTGGCGACCAGCCCAAAGACATCGAGAAACAGATTCGTGACATGCTTTTCAAGTATATTTCCAAGCCTGCCTGTATAGTCCTCGCCGTTACCCCGGCCAACACCGATTTGGCCAATTCAGATGGTCTCAAGATGGCCCGTGAGGTTGACCCTGAGGGCACTCGAACAATTGGTGTCCTGACCAAGGTTGACCTGATGTGAGTACCGGTTACGTTCTGCAACTCCGCGGATGGCGCTGACCCGAGAATCTTAGGGACGCTGGTACTGATGTCGTTGATATCCTTGCAGGCCGCGTCATTCCTCTACGCTTGGGATATGTCCCCGTAGTGAACCGTGGTCAGCGTGACATTGACACATCCAAGCCAATCCAGCAAGCGCTTGATGCGGAACGCCACTTCTTTGAGAGCCATCCTGCTTACCAAGGCAAGGCCCAATACTGCGGTACACCCTTCCTGGCGCGCAAGCTTAACATGGTATGTGGCTGCGCTTTCAAACTATGATCAAATCTTCGACCCTGGGAGGCTCTTTAGATCTTGATGCACCATATCCGTGCAACGCTTCCGGATATTAAGGCACGCATCACCTCGCAACTACAGAAGTTCAACGCAGAGTTGCAGTCACTCGGCGGACCGCTCGGCGACGGCAATTCGTCAAGTATCGTGCTAAACATAATTACAGAATTCACGAATGAGTTCCGCACAGTTATAGACGGTAATACGAACGACCTATCGCTTAATGAGCTCTCTGGTGGTGCTCGCATCTCGTTTGTATTCCACGAACTATTCAATAATGGCGTAAAGAGTATCGATCCGTTTGACCAAGTCAAGGACGGAGACATTCGGACGATCTTATACAACTCATCGGTTCGTGCGGAGTTTGTATGTCGTTGTTCGGTGCTGATGCGGAGGGTCAGGGGTCGACACCTGCTCTCTTCGTTGGAACAGCGGCGTTTGAAGTCATTGTGAAGCAACAGATCAAGCGGCTCGAGGAGCCTGGGCTTAAATGCTGCCAGCTTGTTTATGACGAACTCATCCGTATTCTCGGCCAACTGCTTGCCAAGATCGTGCGTTCGGCTTCGATTGTTATGCATACACGTTCTTCTGAGACTGTATTTAGCAAGCGTTCCGTCGGTATCCTGCGCTGCGTGAGCGCTTCAACAGCGTGGTTGTGAATTTCTTCAAGACGGCCATGACACCTACGACGAAGCTTGTGATCGATATGGTAGCGATGCAAGCGTGCTATGTCAACACGACACACCCCGACTTCCTTAACGGACATAAAGTGCGCATCTTTCTTCCCTCTGTTCGTTCTCTCATTCTTTCAAGGCCATGGCCCTCGTGACGGACCGCCTGAACGCCAACAAACCTGCAACGCCCGAGCCTAAACCAGGAAAGATGACCGCCGCGCAGTTGAATAATAACAAGGACCTCGAGGTCGACATCAAGAAAGAGGAACCGAGTTTCTTTGGCAGCTTCTTTAGTTCGGCCAAGAGCCAACAGCAGAAAGCGAAGAAGGGCCCGCAGCCCATGGAGGCGGCACGTGCTCTTTTCTTCATGTGTCGTCACGTGCTTATGTTCCACAGCCACCAGCCATCATTCGTCCGCAAGCCGCGTTGAGTGAGCGTGAAACGCTCGAAACCGAAGTCATCAGTGCGTCTCCTTCAACCGCTTTCCTCCCGCGCGTTACTCCAGTGTTCACCTACCGTCTGCAGAGCTACTCATCCACTCGTATTTCAATATCGTAAAGCGCGAGATGATTGACATGGTGCCAAAGGCCATCACACTCACGCTCGTAAACCACTCGAAGGAGAACCTGCAGCGCGAGCTGCTGCAGGAGCTCTACAAACCTGACGTGCTCGAGGACCTACTTAAGGAGAGCGAACTGGTCGTCGCGCGCCGGAAGGAGGTCGTCAGCATGGTCCAGGCGCTTAACAAAGCGGAGGAGTGCGTCACTTCTCCTTCGTGCCTCAGAGCTGAGCTAATACGCCGTCATAACACAGAATCGTCGCGGGTGTTTGAGGGGGTGGGTTCGCGAGTTGCGTCGTATTTCATGTTGTTCCTTCCAGTCGTTTCTCTCACTCCTTGTCTAACTGCGAGTACACTAATAATACCCTTGCGGGATTTCCTTTCTCCCCTTTTTTCTCGTGATCGTGACGGGCTCTGTGAAACGCCTATTCCTCCCCCGTCTGTGGTAGGTTGCAACTTGGCTAGCCTTGCATGACTGACCGGCCCAAACCTTTTGAGCGATCGCTCTGATACATGCGATTTTTGCGATTTTTTCTACACCCCTTACTTTTCACAAACACGACGTGATATATTTCGTTCACACTTCTATTTCGGCGGGTACTACCCCCGGGACCTCATCGTCTCCACCTAGTAGGAGCCTGAGTTAACAGCATACCCGTTCAAGGTCTTCAGCCTGCTGCACGTCTCGCAGAACAAACATCTGAGTGCCAATGCTCTAGCAGCCTCGGCATTGTTTCTCGAGATATTTTTCGAGCCCAGGGTCTCAACTGTCGCATAGTGACACGTCAAAGTCCATCCGCCACGAGGAGAGGAGAAAGGGGGGGTTACACACTTGTGTAAGCGTGAGCATTTTTTGGGCCGGTGAGATTACCACCTAGTCCGCATGTTATCGTGATATCAGGAGGCGCGTAGTGCACTCTTCAGTGAAAGGACATATTGTTGATATTTCTGTGCTTCTTCGTATTTCATCGCAAGGCAGCGATCCTTTCTATAACTACCGTAGTATGTTGAGATACATGTCTGTTGCCTTTGAATGTAGTTTGGAGGGTGCCTCATCCTGGTCTCATTTTAAGCGAGTTCAATTGGAAAGATTGATTGTACACGTGTGCTCAGGTACTCAGGCTGTCGCCACCGCCTCCGCTGAGTCAAACCTGATTCAGAGACGCTGCCTGCAAGATCCCGGTTTGTGCGGTCTCAGTAATTTCGTCCAGGCATTCAGTACTTCATCGCTTCATCGGTCAAATCTGAATTCCAAATGCCCCACGACACTCGCCCACAAAGCCCGCAACTACCATGTCTTAAGTTTAACGTTCATCACCTGTACTCCTTTCCGCTATCTTACCGCCAGAAAGTGGGTTCGTATGGGCTGTCCTCAGACTTCCAATATTCTCGTACCACGAAACAACACTTTCATCCGTATTGACACAAGATACCATTGGATTCCGTACGGCTCCGAGTCTCGTGCAGGGCTACCTCAAGCAGAGGTGCATGTCTGCCATGCCCCTCCGCATGCATTTCCATTCTCGATCTCGCCTTCGCATTCTGTTGATTGTATTGTGGCCCCTGCCTCTACTCATCGGGTGTTGTCATTGGTGGCAGTTCCCGGGCCTGTTGCCATATATGCGAGCTGCACAGTCATGCGAGAATGTGCGTCTTGCCATGCTTCCATTTGATACACGTGTTCAAAGTGTGGTACAGTATAATAGCATTTGCGAACCAACACCTGCAAGTCGTGGGAGTCGAAACAGTACCCTTCGCCTCGCATCTTTCAATCACCCTCTTAGCATTCCAATTTACTGAGTGAGGCCGACGTAGTACTAGGTGAGCCTAATACCCTTTCTGGGTCAGTCCTCGTCCTAACTAATCGCTCACAGGTCCTATCCTTGAAAGCGACCCCTTCACCACACGTCCTCAGAAATGGCCTCTATGCTATCTCGATCTGATCCTCTTCGTCTTTCCTCTATTCTTGGTCTGGCCACGACGCGGCTCAGGCGACACATGCAGTCTAATCAGAGGGAGGATCTCGACAAGGCAATTCTTCATTTGACCGAATCAATACTCCTCCCACCCAGTTCGTGGCTAGAACAGGGCCCAACGATCCTTGCAGCCTTGTTCCTCCTCTCTCTCGCGTTTGTCAAGCGCTTGATAATGTCCAATCAGCTCGAAGATGCCATTTATGCAGCCAAATACCTCCGCCATCTTCGAGACCAGCCTCAGGCAGCGTTCGCGTGCCCGCCCCATGCGGTCACAACGTTGCTCTTTGATGTGTTGTCATTTCAGGTGAAGTTGGAGGCCAGCAACGTTGTGCAGAACATCGAGGAGATGGCGACCCTCTGCCACGAACTCCTCACCTCGGATGCGTCCGAAGATGACACCACTCATTCAGTCACACGCATTTCTGAACTAATTTTGTCAAAAGTCCGTCTATGGCTCCCTCATCGACCATTGGATAAAGTTATCAAGTGCCTGCGAGTAGCGAGGGTGCACAAACCAGATCTCCGCCAGGCTCACTTTGCCCTTGCAGTTTCTCTCGGTACACAATATTATGTGACCTTTGTGAACGACGATTATGAGAAGGCTGCATCCGTCTTAGACGAAATCATCACTTCCGACGCTTCCAATTCTCCTGGAGACAGTCAGAGCGACTTCGTAGCTGAAGCTCAATGGTTCGTTACAATGATGGCGATGACTCGGTCAGCGACACACGAGACGCCGGAATATTTAGAGGAGGCAATATATCGAACTCGTGCATATCTTGCCTCATCTTCTGTCAAAGAACCCTTTGAACCTGCTGCCACTTTTAACCTGGAACGCACCGCGGAGCAGCGTTTCCGTTACTTCGGTTCCATCGATGGCCCCGAAGCATCGTCCAGCGGTTTACCGTTATCTCAACCAGCGCCAGAGGTGTCCTCTGGGGAGTACGAGGGCGACGATCCAGAATTCAGTCGGGTAGACAAAAATATGGAGCTCCTCGCAGGACTTCTTTCCGGAATCCGGAATAACGACACAACGAAGATCGATGAAGCTATCGAAAAGGGACGAACTGTACTTGCTTCAACTACTCCAAGGGACCCGATTGCGTCATGCCTTTTCGAATTCTTTGGCTTTATACTCTTTGAAGTGTTTGAGCGCACAAACAAGATAGAGTACCTTAACGAGTCGATTAACACACGCCGTCAAGTTTTTGAGCGTCCGCTGCCACAGTTTCTGCGCTTCACGACACTTAGTCAGCTTGCCTGCTCCTTGGTCACCCGCGCCATTTCCTTTCCAGGTTACCGCACACAAGACCCGGAGGAAACAGTGGAAATACTTTCCCAGTGCGTCAACGATGGGCATGCGGGCTTGCCTGCTCGATTCCAGTTGGCATGCTTATGGGCTTCTTTTGCGCGTGGCTCCCGTCACCCCTCCGTTTCCACAGCGTACGAGGCCGCTGCGTCGTTGGCGCAACACACCCTGCTTTTTGCACCAACGTTGCAGCTACAGCATGTCACTCTCGCCACGTATCACCGCTCCCGCAGCATGCCGCTTGACCATGCCTCATATCAGATCGACCTGCACCGATTCAAGGAAGCCGTTGAGGCTCTTGAAAGGGGGAGAGGCTTACTTTGGTCAGAGATGCGTCACCTTCGTGCAAAAGTCGATCAACTTCTAGAGGCAGACCCAGATTTAGGACGCAAGTTCGCAGCGGTCAACCGAGACCTCGAGGAGCTCACCAAGTCGGTTCCACCGAGCCACAAATTGAGCATCGATGATGGCGCAGCCGATGAACTCAGGGCGGTGGACCCATTCGGTCGTCTCCTTCTGAAGCAACGTAACCTTCTAAAGGGACGCGACAAGCTAGTTTCACAAATTCAAGCTTTGCCGGGCTTTGACGGCTTCTTGACATCTCCGTCTTTCGACACCCTCCGTTCCGCCGCCTCTTCTGGTCCCGTCATCATCATAAACCACTCCCAATGGCGCTCGGACATTCTGATCCTTCTTCACTACACTTCTCCCTCCCTTATCTCAACCCCTCATGATTTCTTCGACCGTGCGATCGCATTAAAGGACAAGTTATTAGACTCACGAAACAAATACGGCCTCGATTCAAGCCATTACGATGAAACCCTTGCCTCCGTTCTTGCGAGACTCTACGAGCTTGTTGGCAAACCCGTCATCAACAGACTCCGTCAATTGAACATACCAGAACAGTCCCGGATCTGGTGGTGCCCGACATCCGTGTTTTGCTCCCTTCCTCTCCATGCCATGGGTCCAATCCCATCCGATGATGGTGTGGTGCGCTATTTCTTGGATCTCTACATCTGTTCCTATACCCCGACGTTGTCTGCACTCATCCAATCTCGTAATCGCGATTCCGGATTACGGTCTTCGGGTCGACCATCCATACTACTTGTGGCGCAACCTGACCCATCACTTCCAACCGTAGGTGGTGAGATTCAAGTCGTCCAGGCTCTCGATACTGAGGTAACAAGCCTCATCTCAAAAGCAGCGACACCTGCCGCAGTAATCGACTGCTTCCATCACAACCGGTTTGTTCACTTCGCGTGCCATGGTATTCTGGAGGTCGGCAAGTCATTCGAGGCTGGATTTGAGCTTTACGGAGATGAGCGTCTGACTCTACTAGAGATTGTGCGCTCACATCTACCCACTGCGGAGTTCGCGTTTCTCTCTGCTTGTCACACAGCCGAGGTGACTGAAGGAAGCGTCATCGATGAGGGGCTTCACCTCGCGGCTGCAGTGCAGTACTGCGGGTTCCGCAGCGTTGTCGGGACGATGTGGGCGATGGTGGACGAGGACGGACGGGACTTGGCGGAACATTTTTACAAGGCGTTGTTCTCGAATTCCGGGCGTGTGCCGTATTACGAAAGATCTGCGAAAGCGCTCCGGGTGGCGGTGAAGAAGCTACGGAGGAAGAAGCGGATCAGCCTGGAGAGATGGGTGAATTTCGTTCATTACGGCGCATGAACGGGGTTGCCGATTATTATCTGTGAGTATTCGGGTTTGGGGCGAATACGGCTGTCATGCTTACTGCCTGTCCTCCGTAGCTGAGAGTGGTATGCGCGTCGTCGTTCTCTCGGTTTGGTACTCCGCTTCGGTACTGTTGTAGAGGTCCGGCGTTGTTGTCGAGAATGCGTCGTGTTAGTTTCACAAGTTAGTCTGAGAACAGCCTGAGGGACACTCGACGAAAATTTGAAGGGAAAGCATGCTGAATCGCGCTGTGAGCCCGACTTGCGGGGGAGCCACCAGGTTTCGTACTTATACCGAGTCACGGCATGGCTGTGCCTTGTCAACTCGCCGTATCGGGGAAGGTAGGATACCGACGGCGCGCAGCCCAATTAGTTACCTTGTTTATATTGTTCGGATTCGTGTTTTACCCATTTGATAGTTGTAATAAATCTGACAATTCCGATAATGGTTGCTCAGCATGATGACGATGTGATTCTCGAGGGTTACTGTAACCTACATAGGAACCACGATGGGGCGTTGATCTCTTATCAGAGTTTTACTTTTTGAAAAACCCGAGGAAAAAGAGTGTTTAAGTCGACCTTGACTAGAGGTGTCAGGCACCCGAAATGGTGAACGTTCCGAATCAGAAAACTACTAGGCCAGCAGAGTGGAGTTCTTGCCTCAAACGGCACACATCCTACAACTAGCCACCGGTCCAAAGACAATTGTAAGTTGGAGCATTGAGGAGCACGGGCAGATTCTTAGATTAGAAATATAGGACGGTCGAGATGAAGCCTCATCCGGACATCGTCCTCTGTCAACTACCGTTTAAGGGCTCCCCGAAAGCCGAGGGTTGCGCTGTTGACACAAGCATAATGGGATCTGCCGTTCAGCTCGAACCTCGATGCTGACGCTATATAAATGCCTTGCATCTCAGCCAAGCACTTCGTGTTCCAGTCCTTCCCTGGCTTCTAGCCTTCTCAACAGCACAGTCAACACGACCCCCCAGATACTATCTTCCTGGCTGGTCTCCTGCGCACATGCGATACCACTGGCTCTATGTTCTCTCTTTCCTCACTGCCACACCACTTGCCGACTTCGCGACGCCCCTCGCTCCTTGGGGAGACATGCGTGTGAAACACACCTGGAGTGCCGTTCCAGCCCTTTGGGAGACTTTGGGCTGCCCGCCCGCCGGCACCACTATCGACCTCTACATTGCGCTCAACCCCCACCAGGAGGACGCCTTGATTGATGCATTATACGAGGTCAGCGACCCCAGGCATCGAAGGCACGTCCATCTCACTGCTGCTCCTCTCGCGCCTTCATTTCGTATGCCGCTCCTCCATTTCAGATATGGCGCACATCTCTCTAAGGAGCAGGTCGCCGAATTGGTCAGGCCGCACCCAGACACGCTCGAGCTCGTCACTTCCTGGCTCGCACATCACGGCGTCCGGCCCTCCTCCATCTCAACGACACACGGCGGCGCATGGCTGACGGTCAGCAATGTGCTCGTGTCTCAGGCCAACGAAATGCTGGGCGCGTCATATCAGCTATACCGACATGCCAAAGTGAATGACACCATAATCCGCACTGTCAGCTACGCACTGCCTGAGGTATTGCACGCACACGTTCAAGTGATCGCGCCGACAACATATTTCGCCTCCACACGGACGCTGCGGCAGACACCACGCACGCGCTCCGTCGGAGCAGCGGCAGCGTTGGCAGAGGCGGAGGCGGCGTCGGGTAAGCCCCTGCCGGTGCTGTCGAGCCGCGCCGGTGCGGTCACGCCGTCGCATCTGCGCTGGTTGTACAAGACGTTCGCATATGTTCCCACCGCGGCTGACCGGAATTCGCTCGGAATATTTGGCTTCCAGAAAGATTACCCGAGTAAGACGGATCTGACTATGTTCATGACTAACTTTCGCTCCGATGCGCAACTCCCCAGTCTGGCAACCTTCACCGTCGAGCTGGTGAACGGCGGTAGGTACGACCCGGACAACCCCGAACTAGAAGCAAGCATCGACGTCCAGTACGCCTCGGCCATGGCATACCCTACCCCAATCATTTTCTATAGCATCGGTGGCTTGGAGAGGTGGTCGGCAGACGGCAGCGAGCCACTCCCTGGAGACGCGGACCTCGAGTCGCTTGATTACCTGCTCAAAAAGACGGTCATCCCACAGACCATCAGCATATCATACGGCACCTACGAGCGGGATATTCCGCGGGAATATGCGAGGGCCCTGTGCATCCTGTTTGCACAGCTCGGCGCTCGTGGCGTCAGCGTCCTCTTGCCCACAGGTGACGACGGCGTCGGCGAGGACTGCGAGGACAAGTCGGGGAGCGTCCGGTTCGTCACCGAATTCCCTGCATCATGTACGTGGCATTTTATCACCCCTTAAACGTACTACACAAGCGCAATTGCAAGTCACTCACCAGACTGCTGTGGTTTCACAGGTCCTTATCTCACTACCGTAGGCGGCACTACGGACTACAACCCCGAGGTTGCGGCCCCCCTCTCTGGAGGTGGCTTTTCGGACTACTTTCCACGCCCAGTCTACCAGGACGTCGCCGTGTCCGCATTCCTCAAGCGCCAAGGCACCCAGTATGCTGGCCTTTACAAGTGCGCTCGCTGCTGTCATTTGACGCAACCGTTTCTTATTTCGTGATTTGTGCAGCCCTGAGGGTCGTGGCATCCCTGACATAGCCGCCCAAGCTCTCAAATTGCCAATCTTCCTCAGAAACGCTGGCATTTTTGTAGAGGGAACGAGCTGCTCGGCTCCCGTGTGTCTTTCCCTTCTCCATCCGCTCTGCGTTCTCCATTCTCAGCTGACCATCAATGTCCAGACAGTGGCAGGCATAGTCTCGCTGCTGAATGACTATCTTATTACGAATGGTAGGCCCCCGCTTGGATTCCTCAATATCCGGCTATACGACGACGGGATTGCGGGCCTCAACGACGTCACATCTGGCTCTAACCCTGGCTGCGGCACTGATGGATTCTCTGCCGTCCCTGGATGGGATCCCGTTCGTCCCGCCGTTCTTGTATGGTTTCGACGTTGGCTGATTTGTGTTGCATAGGTCACGGGTCTTGGGACGCCCGACTTTGAAAAGCTGCAGAACATATTTATGACACCCCTGGGAGGCGGCACAGGACAGTGAAGTCAGCCCAAGATTGGTAGATCTGCTGATTGACAGCGATAGACATGCTGTAGTTGATTCGAGGTGCCAGGGAAATATTTGCCGCATCAATTCCCTCGACCTGCGTGACGTGCAGTTCATGATTGAGACAACAAAACATTCATTTCAACGCCCCTGCACACGACTGGCGGTTTCAATAGATGAAGGAGAACGCGGACGATGTAGACAATCGTGTATGGGCCGCGATCTCGCACAACAAGACTCCGACCACATCCGCTGCATGACCCAGTACGCACACTCGCGCACACCGACTCTCCGACTCTCCCCCCATTGTCTTAGCGCACTCAGGCTATGTGTCCCGGAGTTTACAGCACTTGGTATGTCGCTGCACTAATCCCACCCTCAGAGCGGAGGGGTATCAGGATTGATGCGGGTGGGTCTTATAAGAGGGATCAATACCACGGGACGTATATTTGTATCGCCAGGCCCGCCAGGGTCCTGTGTCCGAAATGTACATAACAGATTCAGTAGAGTGATACTGTGCACCTCTGATCCGAATATAACTGTTATCCATATTTATTCTGGGTTACGTGCAAGGGGTTGAAGGTGGCGGAGAGGGCTGGTGCGTCGGAAAAGTGGGGGACGGTGATGCGGTAGAACGGACACATGGAGATCTGCGTCGTTCTGCGACGTGACTGTCTGGTCATTCGGCCTGGCGTTTGCGCCTTGATGACGTCTTACCTGAGATTCCCCAATTAGAGGTAAAAGCGCCAGGTATAGCCGTCACGAATGAGTCCATCTCGTCGTTCTCTGTCCAATTATCGACGAGCCATCGGACTGCCCGAACGTCACGATCTTTGCGTTTGTCATTCGCTTCCATCGCCAGTTGCATCGGTCCTTGTGATATGTTTGAGCTCACGGGTTTGACCGTTCCACCAGACGCGCAATCCAAGTAGCTTCGCGGATGCAACTTCTGCCTCAGTTACCATATCAGGCCGGAGAATGAGCTTCGAGATGGAGCTTGCGGTTTGATGACCGGAGCAAACACGGTGAACATGTAGAGAAACGCGCAAATTGTGATCGGGACGACAGTGGTGACGCCGACGGTGGTGTTTATATTGAGAAGTAAGTCACCGAGTCCCAGGAAGAATAAGAAGAGGTGGGCCATTATTTCGACTCTTCATAAACCTTTTATTTAAATGATCAACGCTTTCTGCGAAAGGCCTTCAGGTGAACCTTTTGCATACAGTGGCGCAGTGCTTCAGGCACTGTCGGTCATTTACAGCCGATTTCCTGTTATAACGTTCTTTGGCGAACAAGAGTTGAGTAAGTAGGAAACGTGGACGAGGCCTGGTACAGATCCAGCCACGACGGGTATATACTATCCCTCCGCGCTTTCATATAGATATTGTCAGAGTCGGGCACTCTTCAGGGGGTTGCTATACCGCTGTAAAACGTGCATACAGTCGCGTACCCATTGTTAAACGAGAGTTGCGAGGAGTGCAGTGAAAATGCTGAACACAAGACTCATGAACCAGAAAACGTCGACCCGGACATCAGAAGGATATAGACCGAAAACGTATGACGGAAGCGGAGTGGATGAGATGGAGACCTGTGGTGCGATAGCGGAAACTTGCTGGGAGATCTGAGCGAGTAGTGCGACATTCTGTTGCTGGTAGAAGACCATCTGCTGCGCCGGATTGGGTTAAAGGTCGTGAATCTTATCGACGAGAAAGGAAGTGAGAGCGGCGGAAAATAAACCGGCCCTGACGACAGTGCGTGAGTTCAGCAAGGGGGGTCCGGGCCGTGGTTCCGAGACCCGATGCCGGGGGGGTCAACCAAAATCCCTTAAAAAAATTTAATATTTTCCACTTTATGACCCACAGCAGGGGGGTTGGGGGCAAGGTTGGGGTAGGCAATGGCACAGGTTTGGGTCACAGCTATGGGATGGGATGGGTATGGGTATGCCATGGGCGGCAGTTTGGTTAACCTGCCACCCGTGTGACTACCCACAGCGTCATTGCATGTGCAACATTACCATAGTATAGATTAAAAGATAACTACTAAACAAGTACTGTAATACTAGCTACAAAACCCACACCATCGCCGTGTGACTGCCCCCCACCATCATTGCGTCATCAACTGTCATTGTCATTGTCATCATCCATCATTGTTGTTGTTGTCTGCTGCCCATTGCCGTCGTCGTTGTCATTGTTTGTTGTTGTTGTTGTTCTATGTTGTGATGCTGCTATTGTCATTGTGTCAGTGGTTGCTGCCAGTGTTGAGTTCGACACCGCCCCATCTGAGTTGGCATGCCAGTGTCGGCATGGTTGAATTGCCGTCTTGATCACCATTGTTGCCTTGCCAGTTTCCATTCTTGCTGGTGCTGGTGTTGTCGCCGCACCGCACTGCGTCGTAGTTGTTAGAAGACGAAGGTTGTTGGAAGTTTGTTTGACTTGAGGCTGCATTGGAGATGGTTGCCATGTGCCAGTGCCAGTGGCTGCCAGGGAGTTGGTGGGGATTTGCAGTGCAATGCTGGTCCAGTCAATGCTGAGTCACTCTAACCCAACGTCCGGGGTGATTGCCGGTTTTGTTCATTCCTCCTAACCAGTGACGACTAACCAGTGACGATGGCAAGTCAGCAGCAACCATCAATGTGACAGCCTGCAACAACGTGACGACAACAGTACATCAGGAAAACCTATGTTTTACTTGTTCACACTTTTCTATACTTTTCAATTCTTTTCAGAAAACAATTAGAAAGTAAGAAAAAGAAATCCCTCTTTCTTTTTTTTTACTTGCTGAACTGCCAAAAAAAGTACAGGATAAGTAGAGTACCAAATGACCAAAAATGGACAAAATAAAATGACCAAAAATGGAAATATCGGACCAAACCTTATTTTTTGGTCCGAAAATTACCATATATGGTAATAAATCGGACCAAAATTTCAAAAAATCGGACCAAAATCCAAATTTTTCCCCAGAAATATGCCTAAAAAGTATAAAAGTACAGAAAAAGAAGAGGGGATGTCTTTTTGCAAGTAGTTGGTTCTTTTCTGAAAGGGTCCTTTATTCCCTTGCTGAAAGCAATAAAAGAACAGAAAGTATAAATAAGAAAAACATATGTTTTCCTGATGTAACACAACAGCAACACATGACAATAGCAACAACACACGACCACCCATGACAACACACAACCATGACCACAGCTACACACAACACACAACCATGGCAACACACAACACATGACCATGATAACACACGACCACGGCAATACGACAACAACATGACACAACACAACACGACAGTGACACAACACAACACAACATGATGGCGACTTGACTTGACTTGACGGCAACACAACACGATGGTGATGCAATTTGACAACTCAGACAGCAAGGGTGCGAGCCTTGTAGCTAGATAATGTGTAGATAGATTAGGCTTGTTTAAAAATGTAGCTACAGATCTGTGTAAGTTTGTAACACCGCACCCATACCTGTACCCACCCACACCTGTACCCGTGAGTCATCAGCAAAATATAGAAAAATCTTAGCAGGCTTAGTTTGCTTATTTCATGGATAAGCCTGCAAAGCCATTTAAGGTTGCTTATTTCTACTTAGTGAAGTAGTCAGTAAGCATGGGCAAAAACCCAAGTAAATTATAAGTATGTAAAGCATAGCAAGTAAATAAGATATTAAACAAGCAAGTGAAAGCCAGGCCAAGCAGAATTACCAAGGAATTCATCACATGGTTCATGTTACATTCGGCCCAGAAGTGCCACTTCCGGGCCGAATGTAATATGAACGACTTAGACGAAACGAAAACGGTGTCCGGCGGAGACTCAATCTGTGGCGTGGGAAATTGAACCGTCAGCCACGACTTGGCCATGCAATTCTTTTCTGCCACGATTCACCTCCTCTCAAGAGTGCTGCTGCCCTTAGAGTGCGGTTTTTTTTTTCTTTTTTAATTCTTTTAACTGTCTTCGAGCTGCCATTGCGCGCTCCCACCGGCGTACCACGCGAGCCACTGCCACGCCGTCGGAACGAGCTGGGCTTCGGCCAGTGTATCAAGGTATGTTTCTTTCATTTTGATTCGTTTCTCATTGGCGTTACAGAGCCTCACCGCCACCTCTGCCTTAAGCCTGATGAACAGTGCACATAGGGACTATACTCACAGTGGACAAGGGAGACTGTTGTTACGTTCCTTCCGGACGTATCGACCCGACTTGGGTTATTTGTCTGTTTGCTGAGCCTTGTACGCGGCGAAAGTCTTCAGGATCCCGTAGGCAACGGCTAGGGCGATCCACAAAGCGTGTCCCACAAGGGAGAAGGCAACAATGTAGTGGTAGAGGGGGGAAATAGCGAAGGACGAAGTCGGTCCGCGACGCGACTTATAGCGGAAAGGCGGTAGGTTTGACGGTGGAGGGACGGATCTCCGAGGTCACACCGAGGTTCAGAGAGGAATCGAATGTATACGAGCCCACTTGGATAGCCAACAGCTATGGCGCGACTCCAGACGAAGGGAAGGTATTACACAAGATATCAAAGCTACCGTTCTAAGACGCGTAGCCGACTCTACTTATACTACTCCAGAGGAGCTTTCAAGCTCAGTCTGAAGTGCCGAATCCTAATACACAGCCGCGAACCCTAATACGAGTAGCCAATGGCAATAAGGCGCATGGCACGAGTCAGAGATAAGGGTCGCGTGTCCGGAACACGAGTCATCGATAACAAAGATAAGGGCCTAGAGGCGCCCCACATGTAAGTCCACGGGAATGTGACGTCATACCAGTCTCGATTCGCATAATCACAAGCCCAACACAAGACAAGTCCGGGCACAAGCTCATCCGGCCTCTTCTGGACGATTCTAGGCAGGTCACATGCCAGGGTCACGTGACGGCCAATCCTTCAGGACCTATTCCCAAGGCTCCTGGTAGCGGTTCTCGTGCGGGGAGGGAGATCGATCGCTCACCGCGCGTCTCGAATACACATAGTCCTCCAGCTGTGCTACTGCAGCGTCGATTCTTGCGTCGTCATAAGGCCAAGCCTCTTGTTGCCAGTCCCACCAAGGGTCCGTAGGCGTGCATGCGGACTCCACAACGGGGATATCGGCTGTCGGGGACACATCACGTGGCGAGTCACGTGCCGGCGAAGGTGGAATCGTAACAACTGTGGTGAGATACAGAGGGTGACTGGAAGCAGCAACAGAGATAGTTCTTGCAAGTGAAGCAGATAGTGTCTGGCACACAACAGATGAGAACTGGTGTTTATACAAGAGGATAAGACATACCTGGCACACAACAGATGAGAACTGGTGTGGTGCCAGAGCATACAGGGTACTCTACTTATACTCCTACAGAGGGTGACACTTGTTACGATTCCACCTTCGCCGGCACGTGACTCGCCACGTGATGTGTCCCCGACAGCCGATATCCCCATTGTGGAGTCCGCGTGCACGCCTACGGACCCTTGGTGGGACTGGCAGCGCGAGGCTTGGCCTTACAACGACGCAAGAATCGACGCTGCAGTGGCGCAGCTAGAAGACTACGTATATGCGAGACGCGCGGTGAGCGATCGTTCTCCCTCCCCGCACGAGAACCGCTACCAGGAGCCTTGGGAATAGGTCCTGAAGGATTGGCCGTCACGTGACCCTGGCATGTGACCTGCCTAGAATCGTCCAGAAGAGGCTGGATGAGCTTGTGCCCGGACTTATCTTGTGTTTGGCATGTGATTACGCGAATCGAGACTGGTATGACATCACATTCCCGTGGACTTTACTGTGGGGTGCCTCTAGGCCCTTATCTCTGTTATCTCTGACTCATGTTCCGGACACGCGACCCTTATCTCTGACTCGTGCCATGCGCCTTATTGCCATTGGCTACTCGTATTAGGGTTCGCGGCTGTGTATTAGGATTCGGCACTTCAGACTGAGCTTGAAAGCTCCTCTGGAGTAGTATAAGTAGAGTCGGCTACGCGTCTTAGAACGGTAGCTTTGATATCCTGTGTAATACCTTCCCTCTTGCCTGGAGTCGCGCCATACGCTTTGGCTATCCAGAAGTCGAATCGTACTCACTCGATCTGAACCTCGGTGTGACCTCGGAGATCCGTCCCTCCACCGTCGAACCTGCCGCCTCTCCGCTATAAGTCGTGTCACGGACCGACTTCGTCTTTCGCTATTTCCCCCCTCTACCACTATGTTGTTGCCTTCTCCCTTGTGGGACACGCTTTGCGGATCGCCCTAGCCGTTGCCTACAGGATCCTGAAGACTTTCGCCGCGTACAAGGCTCAGCAAACAGACAAATAACCCAAGTCGGGTCGATACGTCCGGAAGGAACGTAACAACACTGGTAACACCAAGTCACAGTAAATACAAGACGCATTGTTCTGTACATGGACAAAGGAGTGGAAACAAAGAGAACAAGGCGTAAAGAACAAGAAGAGTCCAGACTATGATATCATAATGACATCACAATAAAGATAAGAACAAAGGAAAGTACATAGACGTAGTACAAGGGCAATCCAGAGTGGTCCATGATGTCATGTACATGTGTGATGTCATAGATAAGAGAATACAAGAAGTCCGAGATTGTAAAGATCAAAATAATCTAATCTACAAGTCCTGTATATCTAATCTAAAGCAGTCCGTTATCTGCGTGTCCATTGAGCCGCTAAGTGCGCACAGGTCACTTTATCAACAAAGCCTGTGGCTGTCGCCTCCACCCCTCACCGCACGCAGGTCCACCCTCACCCCCACCTTGTCACAGCATGCAAGAGCTGCCATGTCGCGGCACGCAAGGCCCACCACAACACTAGCTCGCCGCGTGCGGGTCCCCACCCGGGACACTGCTGACGGTACACCCCGACGGATCAAAGGTGAGTCATCAGTTCGTTCGGGCCTACAATGTACTGACACTGGTCGCAGGCACACACAGCTACTCTGTGCGCCACACCCACCACCACCTGCCAGGGGGCCCATGCATGACGCAGCCGTGGACGACAACGGCGACGACAACGATGACGAGGCGACATTGCACGACGACGACGACGGCGAAGCGACATTGCCACGATGGCGATGACAGCGAGGCGACATTGCCACGACGGTGACGACGGTGAGGCGACATTGCCACGACGGTGACGACGACGAGGCGACATCGCCACGACGGTGACGATGACGAGGCGACATCGCCACGACGGTGATGACGGCGAGGCGACGTCACCACGACGACCATGGTGACGGCGACAATGACAGCAGTGAGGACAATGACGGTGATAGAGGCACGATGGTGGTGAGGTAGCGGCGGGGTGGTGGTGACAGCGGCGGGGGTATGGCCTCCTTTGTATATTACCTGTAGATATTGTAGTACCCTATGAAATAAAGTGGATTTTCTGAATTTTGAAAACTGTGTGATAATGATTGCTTAATTGACTTAAGACTGCTTATACCAAGGCTTATATTTGTGTTGAGCCTGGTGGAACCTGCCCAAGAAAGAGTCCAAGTTGAGAATAAGTCAGACAATAAGCTCAATAAGCTGCAATTAAGTCAAGTTCAGAGTGAGGCTTGACTTAATCTAAGCAGGGTCAGGCTTAGCAAAATCTGGCTTAATGTTGCTTAAAACTGTTGTTAAGTGATATTAAGCACTGTTAAGGACCATTAAGAAAAATCAACATTTTCCTGATGGATTGTGGGGGTGGGTACAGGTTATGTTTTCAATACCTGCAGGAATACCTGTGCCATTGCCTACAAGTTGTGGCCCCAAAAGTTTCCTTTTTTGGTATGTGTTTCCTTTTTTAGGTGGTACGTGGGGGGGGGGGGGGGGGGGGGTCAACCAAAATCCCTTAAAAAAATTTACCTACCCTGTGCAATTTTTAACAAATTTGACCCCCCTTGAATGCAAGGGGGGTCCGGGCCGTGGTTCCGAGACCCGATGCCGGGGGGGGGGTCAACCAAAATCCCTTAAAAAAATTTAATATTTTCCACTTTATGACCCACGGCAGGGGGGTTGGGGGCAAGGTTGGGGTAGGCAATGGCACGGGTTCGGGTCACAGCTACGGGATGGGACGGGTACGGGTACGGGTGGCAGCTTGGTTAACCCATCACCAGTGTGACTACCCGCAGCGTCATTGCATGTACAACATTACCATAGTATAGATTAAAAAATAACTACTAAACAAGTACTGTAATACTAGCTACAAAACCCGCACCGTCGCCGTGTGACTGCCCCCCGCTGTTACGATTCCACCTTCGCCGGCACATGACTCGCCATGTGATGTGTCCCCGACCGCCGATATCCCCGTTGTGGAATCCGCGTGTACGCCTACGGACCCTTGGTGGGACTGGCAACGGGAGGCTTGGCCTTACGATGACGCAAGAATCGACGCTGCAACGGCGCAGCTGGAAGACTATGTATATTCGAGACGCGCGGTGAGCGATCGATCCCCCTCCCCGCACGAGAAACGCTACCAGGAACCTTGGGAATAGGACCTGAAGGATTGGCCGTCACGTGACCCTGGCATGTGGCCTGCCTAGAATCGTCCAGAAGAGGCCGGATGAGCTTGTGCCCGGACTTATCTTGTGTTTGGCTTGTGATTACGCGAATTGAGACTGGTATGACGTCACATTCCCGTGGACTTTACCGTGGGGTGCCTCTAGGCCCTTATCTTTGTTATCTCTGACTCGTGTTCCGGACACGCGACCCTTATCTCTGACTCGTGCCATGTGCGTTATTGCCATTGGCTACTCGTATTAGGGTTTGCGGCTGTGTATTAGGATTCGGCACTTCAGACTGAGCTTGAAAGCTCCTCTGGAGTAGTATAAGTAGAGTCGGCTACGCGTCTTAGAATGGTAGCTTTGATATCTTGTGTAATACCTTCCCTTCGTCTGGAGTCGCGCCATAGCAGTTGGCTATCCAAGAGGGCTTGCGTTATACACTCGATCACCTCTCTGCTCTACTGTGCGACCTCGGAGACCCGTCCCTCCACAGTACTCTTCCTTTCTGCCCCTGTGTACACGTACGAGACGTAGTGGGTTCAGCGTTTTCCACTGCCTTGCCCTGCAGATCGCCCTAGCCATAGCCTATGGGATCCTGAAGACCATCAATACGCACTTAAGGCTCAGCAAACAGACAAATAACCCAAGTCGGGTCGATACGTCCGGAAGGAACGTAACACCCACTGTCGTTGTGTCCTCAACCGTTGTCGTTGTCGTCGTCCATCGTTGTTGTTGTCGTCCGCCGCCCGTCGTTGCTCGTCGTCGTCGTCATTCTTCGTTGTTGTTGTTGTTCTATGTTGTGATGCTGCTATTGTCATTGTGTCAGTGGTTGCTGCCAGTGTTGAGTTCGACGCTGCCCCATCCGAGTCGGCGTGGTTGAATGATTGTCTTGATCGCCGTCGTCGCCTTGTGTCACGGACGCGTATTATCTTTATCTTATTTTTGCGTATTTATTTGGTAAAGATATAAAGGGCTGAAGGACTGATACCAGTTAGTCACACGGAATGCCACCCATGTGCACATGATCGTGGGACAAGAGTCCCTTATACGTTTACTTAAGTTCTGATTGGATGGAAGGAGATGGAAGACTCTAGAAGGATCTAGAAACATACATACGTCACGATGTGTAATGTACGCTTACTCGCTGTATTAGGTTTTACTCAGCAAAGTGGAGCCGCTCGTAAGCGCGATGACATGTGCATCAGTCAGCACAATAGGATGCGCTATTCTTAGACATGACGCGTCAGCTCCTGAGTCAAGGAGTCTTACTGTACACTTAGTAATAGTGTTTAGACTCAGTTCAAGCTCAGCTACAGTAGTGTATATAAACCCTCATGTAGCGTCCTGAGTGGAACCAACTTGTCCTCTTGGTTCTCCACTCAGGTGCGTATTCCCTTGTACTTCTCCATACCCTGTCAAATCTGAACTTGTCCTCTTGGTTCTCCACTCAGTGTGCCGCCGTGTGATCCTTGTGGTTGAAGTCCTGTATAAGGCCTTACACGTTCCACGCACTCCACGTCGACTGCACATCTAGCGCGTGACTTGTCTCCGCGTTAAGTTGGGTGTGTTACCGGTTCAGTTCACTTAAACCTTCGCCTTGCTTAACGTAGCGCGGCAGTCGCACCGCTACATTAGGACAAGTTCCTTTTCATACTCCTGAGCCCCGTTACGCTCACCAGTCCCATTACTCCCTCCAGGTGGTCGACGACCATCAGTCCCTTGTAATACCCACCTCACTCTTTGCCTGTGGACCTCCGCAAGCAGAATCTGTGCTATTGTGGTACAACTGTAGTGTCCGTAAAGTCGGCATACATTGTGCTTGCCTATAGGCGTTCTATCTGAGTTCAGTAGAACGCTTGGGTACCTGCTGCAGAACTGGTCACCACGCCAGATAAGCTGCAGTTGGACAAGAAGCCAGCCAGGCCTAGCCTGCGACAGCTGTACGCGTAGTAAACAGAAAAGTTTGAGAGCGCTCCGGCGTGAGAGGCAGCCAACAGGTCGAGAAGACTGAGGCAGACAGCCTTGTGGCTCTATACATCTCCCTACCCCCATTCCTGAGTGTTCCGTTATCGCCGCAGCCTCGCGCAGTGTGAAACAATCACTGTGTATTGGTCTTGCTTGATCGGACTCTCCATCCATCTTCGAGTTAGCGATTCGCGCTCGTCGTATCACGTCGTCACATAACCCACCTATCCCCACACACGTTACAACACTGCCTCGTTTATTCGAGAACGTTCGCACCCGTCTACGCCGTCTCTTCAGGAGGAGACAAGCTTCCATCACACCACCTCAGACCCAAGCCTCTGCTTCGGCATCGCTTCACGTACATCAGGATTCCCAGTCTGAACAAGACCGGATCCCTTCACCTATTTTTACACCCCGCTCCCGCACACTATCGGCCGAGTCGTTCCACTCCGCCTACTCCTCCTCCAACGAGACACTCACCCAGTCCGGCGAAAGCTTCGTAGACGAAGACGGTGTCAACATCCGAGTTCAAACATTCCAGTTAGAGAACCCCCCGCGTAACCTCGCCGAACAATACGTTCAGGCAATCTACCACGAGCCCGGATTTGTTAACGGACTCCTAGAACTTTACGGCTTCCAGTACCTAGTAGACGGTACAGACTTCACTGTCCCCCAGCTCGTAGCAGCCGCTGCAGCTCTAATTCCACGCCTCTCTCCCCCTCCCTCCGAACGTGGCTCCTCCCCGGAAAGGGAAGCAGACAGCTCGTCTAGCTCAAGCTCAGTATCCACAAGGAGCTCGCTCGAAATTCCACCTCCCGCCGCCCACTAAAGCCGAAAGGGAATACATATCTCGTATCCAAGACTGGGACGAGATCTCCCCTGACGAACAACTAGGACTCCTACAAGAGTTCCAAAAGGCGCAGGACAAAGCAGAGAGAGAAGAAAGACAGAGAGAACTAGACAGAATGAGTCAACCCGCCGGAAGTTCGACAACCCCCGCTGCCCCCGCCCCCCCACCAACGCTAGACGATTGTCTAGCACTCATAAACCAACTGGGCCTCGCTATGGGCCAACTTGCACAACAGGTCGCAGACCTAACCACGCAAGTAACCATTAGTTCGAGTCGCCCCTCGTCCGGGAAGCAGAAGGAAGTAGTGGCCCGTCCCAAAGCCTGGGATGGGAAAGGCAACTCTACAGATGCCCGTCACTTCCTTGCCGCCTTCCATAACTGGGCAGGATCAACTGGGGACGCAATGAATACGTGGGACGCCACCACAAGTACGTGGTATGCAGATGAACACCGCTGGATAGCGGCCGTTCTCAATCTAATGGAAGGGGACGCAAAGACCTGGGCCCTCCCATATTTGGAGCAGGCCAACTCAGGTGGAACTCCTTTTACTGGAACCTTTCAAGGGTTCGTAAACGAGTTTAACCGCAGGTTTAGCCCCCTAGACGTGCAGGAGATAGCACGAGAAGAATTGAAAAAGACAAAACAAGGGAAGAAGCCAGTCTCAGAATACATGTCGGTATTCGAGCAGTACTCAGGACAAACAGGGTGGTCCAAGGAGGACCTACGCACCCGCTTCTACGATGGACTCAACAAGGACATCAAGGACGTCCTGGCCTGGTCAGAGAAGCCTTACAAAACATACGAAGAGCTCAAACAATCAGCGCAAACCATTGATCAGCGTATGCGCCAGCGAAGAGCTGAGAAGTCTGGGAAACCGACTTCGTCAAATCAAACCTCGTCCCCCGACCCTAACGCCATGCAAGTAGACGCCACGCGTCAGCAAGGCACCCAGAAGAAAGGGGACATATTTAAAACCAAGGCTGAATACCAGAGCTGGATGAAGGGGAAGTGTTACGGGTGTGGATCACCCGACCATGTTAAAAAGGACGGAAATCACGAGCGGGACGTGTGCAACCACTGTCAAAAGGTTGGACACCGGTCCACCGTCTGTCAGCTCAAGAAGATGGGGAAACCAGGGAAGGCCAAAGTGGCGGCCTCTACCACGGAATCCCCGAGCCCACCATCCTCGTCAAGTACTGCGGTAGCTGCCGCTTCACCAAGCACCACTCCGGCAAAGACGTCACAGGCAGACGTAGCCAAATTGATGGAGATGGTAACCCGCCAGCAAGAGCAGCTAGAGGCTCTCAAGGCGGCTTTTTGATTAAGGGGTCGCGTGTAGCTGCGACCGGCCCCTTAACAGTAGATGAGACGGACTTATGTACCTGTACCATATGTTCTCGTGTTTCGGACTCATTTCCTGTAATTCGTACTCACACGGTTTCTGCCTGTAAGTTAGATAGTAGTGTCGGTTCCGTTTCTTGTCTTCCCGGTCCCTCCACATTTACATCTGCCTCGGAGATGAACAATACTAGTAGTGTTTCTGTTGCTCCACTTTCTTCTGAAGCAGCGCCGCATGTGATGATTTCTGATGCAGCACTGTTTTCAACTATTATTCCCGAAACAAAAGATAAAAAGTCACACTTTCATATTTCTGTGTATTTAAAAGGACGTCGTCGTACTGTAAAAGTAGCAGCAATGGTAGACTCCGGGGCAACTTCGTTGTTCCTGGACAAAAAGTACGCTGACCGCCACAAGATGTTGCAGGTTCCTCTAGAACACCCCATCACATTATATAACATTGATGGAACGCTCAATGAAGCTGGCAGTATCACCCATAAAGTTCGACTCACTTTGAAAGTCGGCCCCACTGAAGACAGTCACGACTTCCTAGTCACTTCACTGGGCCCAGAGGACGTCATTTTGGGACTGCCATGGCTAAGACTGAGGAACCCCAACATAGATTGGCAGGAAGGCACTATGCGCCTCAACTCAACCGCTGAAATAGCGCAACCAGAGTTGGAGGTAGAGGTGACGCGCATCATGGCAAACCGAATGGAACGCCGCCGTCTCCTTGCGGAGAAGGTGCTCGACACGGCCCAAGACGAAGTGTTTTGCTTAGCAGGCTTTACATACTCTCAGCAGATTGCAGAGAAAGCCACAGCCGCTAAACCTAAGAAAACCTTCGAAGAAATGGTGCCAGAGCACTATAGAGACTTCGCAAAAGTATTCTCTGAGGAGGAATCCCAGAGGCTCCCTGAGCATCAACCATGGGACCACGCCATAGACCTGGAACCAGATGCAGTCAAGCACTGGAAGGTCAAGTCGTACCCTATGTCGGTTAACGAGCAAGAGGAATTGGATAAGTTCCTGCAAGAGCACATTTCAAAAGGATACTTGGTCCCATCTAAGTCACCGATGGCCTCACCAGTATTCTTTATAAAGAAAAAAGACGGAAAGCTACGTCTAGTGCAGGACTACAGGCGGCTCAATAAGATTACTATCAAGAACCGCTATCCACTGCCACTTGCAGCCGACATCGTGAATCGGTTGAAAGGAGCCAAGTACTTCACTAAGTTCGACGTAAGATGGGGCTACCACAACATTCGCATCAAGCCCGGTGATGAATGGAAAGGCGCAATAGTCACAAACCGCGGTCTGTTTGAGCCAAAAGTAATGTACTTTGGCATGACCAACAGCCCAGCCACCTTTCAAGCCCTGATGAACGCCGTATTTGCCGATCTCATCGCCTCAGGAGAAGTCGCAGTCTATATGGATGATATCCTCATCTATAGCCAAGACTTAGAGCATCATCGCCAGATAGTACGCGAAGTGCTCAAGCGTCTAAAAGACTACAACCTCTACCTCAAACCCGAGAAGTGCGAATTTGAGAGGCAAGAGATGGAGTATTTAGGGATGATAATCCGTCCTGGAGAAGTGCAGATGGACCCTGGCAAGGTCTCTGCAGTAAGGGAGTGGCCAACACCTACAACGCTTAAAGAGGTCAGAGCGTTTGTTGGGTTCGCCAACTTCTATCGTCGGTTCATCAAGGACTTCGCGGCCATTGCCCGACCCTTACATGACCTTACGAAGAAGGACACCCCATGGCACTGGCATTCGGAGCAGCAGGCTGCATTCGACAAGCTCAAGGAGCGTTTCGTACAGGAACCTATTTTAAAGGTGTACGATCCAAACCTCCCCACGCGCGTCGAAACCAATGCCTCTGGATTTGCTACTGGCGGGATACTCACTCAAAAATACCCAGATGGTCTTTGGCACCCAGTTGCGTATCGCTCAGAGTCAATGAGCAAAGAAGAACGCAACTACGAGATCTACGATAGAGAAATGCTCGGCCTAATCCGCGCCCTAGAGGACTGGAGACATTTCCTCGAAGGCATCTCCTTTGAAGTGATCACCGACCATAAGAATATGGAATGGTGGGCAAGCATGAAAGACTTAAACCGCCGGCAAGCTCGCTGGGCGTTATATCTAAGTCGCTTCGCCTTCAAAATCACTTACAAGAAAGGAGACTCGATGCAAGCCGATGCATTAAGTAGATTCTCGAAAGACCACGTCAAAGACAGTGAGGATAACCGCCAGGTTCAGGTATTACAACCTAAGCACTTCCTCAATGCCGCCCAAGCCCACTTCCGCCCAGAAGTGGATTCCCTAGGCAGTCGCATTAAACTTGCGTCTATAAGAGAAGCCGAAGTCATAGAGGGCCTTAAAAGCTTACAAAAGACCACTCCAAAGGCTCTTACAGACGGAGTTGCGCTGTGGGAAGAAGAAGACGGTTTCGTTTATCATAGAGGGAAACTCTATGTACCCAACGACCGTGCCCTGCGGAGAGACGTGGTAAAGTCATGCCACGACTCAATCACCACAGGACACCCGGGTAAAAACGGAACCATCGAGCTAGTCAGTCGCTACTACTGGTGGCCACGCATGGCAGGCTTCATCAGCTCATATGTAGAAGGATGCGATCGGTGCCAACGCTATCGCAAAGATCTGCACCCCAAAGCTATTATTCAGCCGCAAGAAGTACCTGAGGGCCCATGGCAGCTAGTCGGCGTCGATCTAATCGGCCCACTGCCAATGTCACGTGGAAAGGATATGATCCTTAACATAGTGGATCACTACACAAAGCAGATCCATCTATTTCCAGTGACTTCTCAGATTACGGCTGATGGGGTAGCATCCATCTACTTTGAGCAAGTCTTCCCCTTGCACGGGATCCCTCGAAAGATCATCAGTGATCGAGGACCCCAGTTTGCTGCAAGGAGCATGCGGGCACTTTATAAGCGACTAGGGATAGATACAGGTCTCACCACCGCCTATCACCCTCAAGCTAATGGACAGGTAGAGCGCAAAAACCAAGAAGTAGAAGTCTACTTGCGCTTGTTCATTAGCAAGAGGCAGGATGATTGGGCCGACCTGCTCCCTACAGCGGAATTTGTGATTAATAATAGGCTCAACTCTGCAACGGGTCATACACCCTTTGAGCTACTATACGGCTACACGCCTGATTTCACAATCCCTGCTGGTAGGCCCACCGGTATCCCAACACTCGATAAACGTCTACAGAACCTAGTTTCCACAAGAAGGGATGCAGAGGCCGCTCTACGCCTAAGTAAACGGCGAATGCAGACGGACGTTGAACAAAGACATAAGCCATACGTCTTCAACGTCGGGGATAAAGTTTGGTTGCAAGCTAAGCAAATAAAGATACACCAGCAGTCATCCAAATTAGGACCTAAGCAACTAGGCCCATTTGAAGTCACTAAAGTCTTGAGTGACGTTGACTACAAGCTTGCACTCCCCCCTGCATTACGGATCCATGATGTATTTCATGTAGACCGCCTCTCCCCTTACCAGGGAAACGAAGTTAACAGGCTTCTGCCGCCTCCACCAGACCCCGTCACAGTTGAAGGCGAGGAGGAGTACGAAGTCGACCACATAAGAGATAGCAAACTCTTCGGTCGTACTCTTAAGTACCTCGTTCGCTGGAAGGGCTACGGTGAAGGCGAGGACACTTGGGGGCCAGCCAAAAATCTGACTCATGCCCCGAAAAAAGTACAGGAGTTCCACTCCCTCAATCTGGGTGCACCCAGAAAAATAGCTGCTCTCATATACGCGTCCTTGCCTTGGCAAGCATCTCATCAGTACACAGAGGCCAACGCGGACGTCGACCCTTAAGAAGGGGGGTGATGTCACGGACGCGTATTATCTTTATCTTATTTTTGCGTATTTATTTGGTAAAGATATAAAGGGCTGAAGGACTGATACCAGTTAGTCACACGGAATGCCACCCATGTGCACGTGATCGTGGGACAAGAGTCCCTTATACGTTTACTTAAGTTCTGATTGGATGGAAGGAGATGGAAGACTCTAGAAGGATCTAGAAACATACATACGTCACGATGTGTAATGTACGCTTACTCGCTGTATTAGGTTTTACTCAGCAAAGTGGAGCCGCTCGTAAGCGCGATGACATGTGCATCAGTCAGCACAATAGGATGCGCTATTCTTAGACACGACGCGTCAGCTCCTGAGTCAAGGAGTCTTACTGTACACTTAGTAATAGTGTTTAGACTCAGTTCAAGCTCAGCTACAGTAGTGTATATAAACCCTCATGTAGCATCCTGAGTGGAACCAACTTGTCCTCTTGGTTCTCCACTCAGGTGCGTATTCCCTTGTACTTCTCCATACCCTGTCAAATCTGAACTTGTCCTCTTGGTTCTCCACTCAGTGTGCCGCCGTGTGATCCTTGTGGTTGAAGTCCTGTATAAGGCCTTACACGTTCCACGCACTCCACGTCGACTGCACATCTAGCGCATGACTTGTCTCCGCGTTAAGTTGGGTGTGTTACCGGTTCAGTTCACTTAAACCTTCGCCTTGCTTAACGTAGCGCGGCAGTCGCACCGCTACACCTTGCCAGTTTCCATTCTTGCTGGTGCTGGTGCTGTCGCCACGCCGTGCCGCGTCGTGGTTGTTGGAAGTTCGTTCGACTTGAGATCTTGAGAGGCTGCGTTGGAGATGGTTGCTGTGTGCCAGTGCCGGTGGCTGACTGGTGGCTGCCAGTGAGTTGGCGGGGATTTGCAGTGCAATGCCGGTCCGGTCATTGCTGAGTCACTCTAAAGCGTGGGAAGTAACCTTTCCCAACGTCCGGGGTGACTGCCGGTTTTGTTCGTTCCTCCTAACCAGCGACGACTAACCAGTGAGGCAGCGGCAACCATCAACGCGACGGCCTGCGACAACGCGACAACGACAACAGCAACACGACAGCAACACACGACGACCACCCACGACAACACACGACCACGACCACGGCAACACACGACCACGACAACACACGACCACGACAACACACGACCACGACAACACACGACCACGATAACACACGACCACGGCAATACACGACGACAACACGACACGACACGACACGACGACACGACACGACGGCGACACGACTCGACACGACGGCGACTCGACTCGACACGACGGCGACTCGACGGCGACTCGACACGACGGCGACTCGACTCGACTCGACTCGACGGCGACACAACACGATACGATGGCGACGCGATTCGACAACTCGGACAGCAAGGGTGCGGGCCTTGTAGGTAGATAATGTGTAGATAGATTAGGCTTGTTTAAAAATGTAACTACAGATCTGTGTGAGTTTGTAACACCACACCCGTACCTGTACCACTCCTGTACCCACCCGTACCCGCAATTGCGGGTATATAACCCGTGCGTGCGGGGGCGGGCACGGGTTAAGTTTTCAATACCCGCGAGAATACCCGTACCATTGACTACTTGTGGCCCCCAAAATTTCCTTTTTTTGGTATGTGTTTCCTTTTTTAGGTGGTACGTGGGGGGGGGGGGGGGTCAACCAAAATCCCTTAAAAAAATTTACCTACCCCGTGCAATTTTTAACAAATTTGACCCCCCTTGCTTGAATGCGTGCGTTTTATTTTCATGGGTCAAAACATGAACGTGCAATGAAAATTTGAAGGGAAACTGAACAACTTGAAAGAGTGGGGAGTCCTTGATGACAATCAGATAGTAGAATGCAGTGATGTTGGATTGGAGGAGATTATTCAACGATGGATTGACTAATAACCGAACGATGTACTGTAAATTGCGATGCAGCCTGGTGCTTCTTGTAAGCGCTTACGGCATGGCACTACCCTCTGCCAATATCCCCACTCCTTTCGTGAAGTAGCTTCCTCGTGTAATGTTGGCTGCACAATGGCGACTGCCTCTTGGTAGACCTCCTGCTCGTCGGGTTGGTGTTTCCTTTGTAGCAGTTCCCTGCTTGTTGCTGTATGTAGCATGGGCTGGGACAGACGCCCACAGTGTTGAGCGAGTGTGTGGCCAGCGAGCCGAGCGATCGGCGAGCGCCACAACGCTGAGCCACAGGCTCGGCCACAGCAGTGAGCTGTGGCCTCGCTAGTACGAATCAGAGCGCGGACAGCGTCTGCGCTCAGTTGAGTGGCCTTAGGCCTTGAGATACGATAAGTAGCTATTTATATAGTGTTCCAAAGTGTATATAAGACGTGCGCACACTAGGTAATACAGTAGTTCATTCAGAACAACTAAGTAGTTGTAAAGTACAAGCCTCACAGGTAAGCTAAAGTAGTACGCAATATACCGTTGCTCCCCATGCCTGCTCGACACACAGTCGAGTGAGGATATTGGCTGTGCTTCATTGTATGTCTTACCATCCTTCTATTTGATACACATGTTCTACTAGCTGTGCTGTGTTCCGGCATGATACAAATAAATCGTGGTTGTCGTAAAGGGACTCATTTATGACTTGCGTCTTTCGCCCCAATAACCCAACTCGTCTTGAACTCGTCACCTCACTTCACTTTCCGATTCTCGAGTATCTACGCTTTTACGCATGGCCGACGAACTAGGTGGGCGCCTCTCAGCCTTTCTGGGCCCGCCCCGTACCAACTGTGCCTCAACTAATTGACTATAGGATCCATCCACGAAATCGACGCCTCCATCACACTTTTAGAGAAACCTCTCACTACGTTATCTCGATCTGATCCTCGTCGCATCCCCTCTATTGTTATTCTGGCCTTGGAGCGAGCCCGGCGATACAAGTTGTCAAATCAAAGCGAGGACTGCGACAAGTTGATTATTCATTTGACCGAATTGATACTCCTCCAACCCCGTTCGTGGCTGGAACTTGGTCCGACAATCCTCGTTGATTTCTTCGTCCTCGCTGTAACGCTTGTCCAGCGCTCTAAAGCGTCCAGCAAGCCCGAAGATTCCATTTATGCAGCCAAATACCTCCGCCATCTTCGGGACCAGCACCACGCAGTGCCTGGGTGCCCGCGCCAGACAGTCACAGCATTCCTCGTGGACGCGTTGGCATATCAGGTGGAGTTTGGGGCCTACAACTTAATGCAGTGCATGGAGGAGATGGCAGTCCTCTGCTACGAACTCCTCACCTCGAATGCGTCAGATAACGACACCACTCGCACTCGCTCCATCACTTGCTTCGCCACAGTAGTTTCATCCAAAATCACACCGTCGATGCCTGATCAATTATTGAATCAAGTTATAGAATGCCTGCGACTGGCGAGAAAACAACAGCCGGATCTGCGCCTGGCTCTTGCTCATTCTCTTGCTTGTTCTCTAACATGTCGCTATGTGGTGACCTGCGTGAACGACGATTATGAGGAGGCTGTGTCTATCTGGGATGAATTTATCTCCTCTGGAGACAGTCGAGTTGATGACGCAGCTCTTGACGCAGCTCGAGAGATAGTGACAACGATAGCGCAGTTACGATCGACGGCGCACGAGAACCCGGAATATTCAGAGGAAGCAATATATCGCACTCGTACATTTTTCGGCCCGTCTTCAGAACACAGTCGTTTTGTGGAGAGACTCACCGCGGCGCAGCGCTACCGTTTCTTCGGTTCTATAGAAAGCCAGGAAACACCGTCCGGAAATTCGCCGTTATTTCCGCCGGCGTTGATGGCATCCTTGCGCGTCAATCCGGAAACTGGTCCGACGATTGAGAAGCTGGAGCTCCTCGGTGGACTTCTCTCTGGGATCCTCAATATCGACATAACGGAGATCGACGAAGCTATCGAACGGGGTCGAACCTTACTTGCTTCTCCTCCAACCAGTCATATTCATATTACGCCAGACCATTTCGTCTTTTTCGGCCGGATCCTCTTTGAAGCATTCAAGCGCACGAACAAGATCGAGTACCTTAACGAGTCGATTAGCACACACCGCCAAATTTCTGAGAATCCCTTAACACATCACGTCATGCGCCCCAAGATATGTGAATACCTTTTGGAGTCTTTGGTCACCCGTTCCATGTCCTTTCCGAATTACTGGTTTCAAGACCTGGATGAAGTGATAAAAGTACTCACCCAGAGTGTCAACAACGCACTTGTGAGACTGCCCCTTCGGTTCCGATATTCATGTGTGTGGGCGGCTGTTGCGCGACTTACCCTACATCCTTCCATCTCCAAAGCGTACGAGAGCGCTTTTTCATTGATGCAAGACACCCTACTCTTTTCACCAACTTTGCAGCAACAACATGCCACACTCGCCGACTCGCTTATCATCACTTATCCAGTGTCGCTAGACTATGCCTCATATAAAATCGACCTGCATCGGCTCGAGGAAGCGGTTGAGACCCTTGAAAGAGGGAGAGCCTTGCTGTGGTCCGAAATGCGTCACCTTCGTGCGTCGATCGATCAACTTCAACAAGAACACCCACAATTAGGGCACGAGTTTATAGCGATCAACAAAGACCTTGAGGAGCTCACCAAGTCCACCCCACCGAGCTACAAATTAAGCATCGATGACGACGCAGTCGACAACTCCAGGGGGGTGGACCCATTCGGTCGTCTCTTGCTGAAACAACGTGAGCTTTTGAAGGAACGCGACAGCCTCACTTCGCGAATTCGAGATTTGCCGGGCTTCGACAGCTTCCTGAAATCTCCATCGTTCGATGCACTCCGTTCCGCCGCCTCGTCAGGTCCCGTCATTATCATAAACTATTCCGAGTCTCGCTCTGATATTCTCATCCTTCTTCACAACACTTCTCCCTCCCTCATCCCGACCTCTGATGATTTCTACGATCGTGCAAGCGCATTGAAGAACAAGTTATTGGACTCACGACTCAAATATGGGCTCGATTCAAGTCACTACGGTGAAACCCTTGCCTCTGTTCTCGCCGAGCTCTACGATCTAGTTGGCAAGCCTGTCATCGACCGACTTGATCAGCTTCAAGTACCAAGACAGTCCCGCATCTGGTGGTGCCCGACATCCGTGTTCTGTTCCCTTCCTCTCCACGCCATGGGTCCCATCCCATCCGATGACGGCGAGAAGCGCTATTTCTTGGATCTCTACATCTGCTCCTATACTCCCACATTGTCCGCCCTCATCCAATCTCGTACTCGCGATTCCGATCCGCAATCTTCGGATCGACCTCCCTTACTTCTTGTGGCGCAACCTGACCCATCTCTTCCAACGGTGGGCGGCGAGATCCAAGTCGTCCAGGCTCTCGATACCGAGGTGACAAGTCTCATCTCAGATGCCGCGACACCCGCCGCGGTCATCGATGGTTTCCATCATCACCGATTTGTTCACTTCGCGTGTCACGGTACACTGGAGACTGGCAAACCATTCGAGGCTGGATTCGAACTTTACGGTGAGCGCCTGACACTGCTCGAAATCGTGCGGTCGCATCTCCCCATCGCCGAATTCGCGTTTCTCTCCGCTTGCCACACAGCTGAGGTCACAGAAGGAAGCATCGTCGATGAAGGACTTCACCTGGCCGCAGCAGTACAGTACTGTGGGTTCCGGAGTGTCGTCGGGACGACATGGGCGATGGTAGACGAAGATGGTAGGGACCTGGCGGAACACTTTTACAAGGCGTTGTTCGATTCGAAGCGAGAACAGGGGACAACGTATCATGAGAGATCTGCGAAAGCGCTCCGATTCGCGGTGAAGAAGCTGCGGAGGAAGAGACGGATCAGCCTAGAGAGATGGGTGAACTTCGTTCATTATGGCGCATAAATGCGGGCTATCCCAGGTTTGTTTGAATACGGCTTTCGTGCATGCAAGGGCTCAATAAAATATAGGTACCACGTCACGCGGGTTGCATTGTTGTTCCATGACGATGGTTTTGGACTGGAGGTAACTGTATTGTAATGGTTGTGTACAACACGGTTGTCTGTAAATGGGTGGTACTAAAGTGATTACGCGTCGTTATCTATAGGGTTGATATGTGTTGCTGGCACGCACATGGGCAAGCGATTTCCTTGATTTCTGTCGTTCCATAGAGGATCAGATCTCTTCACGCAGGACCTCTTACTCTTGTTTACCTTGGGCTCGAGTTGAAATGTGAACTCCGCGCTTACGCAGCTGGGGATCACTTTATCGAAATTTGGAATCGCTCATGAGCCGAACTTCCTCGTGAATACGAAAGAGATGGACAACTCTACTTTGAAGCGTGTGTGAGAGTTCGATAACGAAGAGGGATGGGGGAGAAGCAGGAAATGCGGAATGTCGAGAGACTGCGGGATCCGGGCTCGAGTGCGAGAGATGCGCGGTTGGCCAGGAGCGGAGACGACTAAGCAGAGAGAGCGCCATGACGGGCGGGGAGCCAAAGTTGAAGGTGCGAGCGACTAGTCTGAGCGATGGACCAGCGCGGGGGTGTCGGAACTCAGACAAGTACCTAAATGCAAGCACGTACGTAGAAATATTTGGCGCCGACCAAACAAAGTAGTTTGTGACGGGTAGTGATATAGACACCACACGCTAAAGGGAGTCAGAGAGGCGGAAGGCGAATGTAAACGGAGAGAATATGTCAAAAAACTGATAATATCGTATGGCCGTCCAGCATCATGCATCATGGTCCGGATTCCACGAAATCTCCCTAGACAAATGGCGGCGGGTTGTAGGAGATCGGATAGGTAAAGAATAGTGATAGTTCAAAGAGGCGGGCCTGGGGCGAGAGATGGCCGGTCTATGCCGGAGCGACGAAGGAGCGGCGGCATAGAGCGTAGTCTTTGAGTGAACGAACGAGGCGGCACGTGGTCGTTTCTCTTTTTTGTGCGGCCATCTGCCCACCCAAGCTCTCGACTGGTTCAACGAACCAGAACACTTTTATTTTGCTATCAGACAACACTGCAAGACTGCCCATGCCACCTTGCATGCCACGTATCATTAGGAACCAGCTCGGGAGTTGGAAAAATGGGGGATTTATCTGAGTCCTGCTAATCGTCTCACGTCGCACGTTTGACCCCTACTATTTGCCATTCATTTGCCATTCATCATTTGCCATTCATCAAATGCTGTTCGTCATATCTGGCGCCGTTTGCCATTGTCTGCCATTCGCTGCTGGTTGATCACCGAGTATGCCTGCCATTGACCTTTTGCCACCTCAAATGCGATTTATCACTGCCATTTGCCATTCGCTGCCGGCTGATCACTGAGCATGCCTTGCCATTCACCATCCACTGCCGGCTGATCACCGAGCACACTCACGGCTGGCCCTTTTGCCTCCTCAACGCTTTTGGTACTCGCTGCCGGCTGATCACCGAGAATGCTTCGCTGCTGGCCATTTGCCGCCGATTCATTGTTATGTGCTACTTTTGTAATGCCATTTACTTTCCTCAACTTAATGCTATTTTCCATGTTCATGCCAGCTGAAGAAATGGCCCGCGAGGTCCTTGAAACTCGTGACGATGTGCTTCCCCACAAGCACATTGGCGACGTGCGTGGGCACGGCTCCCGGTACCTGCACCTGCAGCGTGCACTTGCTAAAATCGATGCGTGGCATCTCTGTTCACCATACACATTCCGCTGTCGGCCCTATTACCACCTCTTTACTATTTTCTCTGTTCACCAGCGCCACAGGTAACTTATCGAATGCCATTCGCCGCTCACTGCCAGCTGTGTGACTTGCCAGTGGGCGTCCCACCACCGGCTACTGCAGCATTTATGCTATTTCACAAGCGGCTACAGGCCATCTGCAACTCGCCCGACGTTGCCATCATCACCCCGTCAGTTGTCAGCAGAGTCAATATCGCACCAATCGCCGGGCTCTCCGATACCTCCTCCATGCTTCCACCATCGAGCACCCTCAGGAGCGCTGCGTCTAATAATCATCTGTGTACAGTACCGTGGGTCACCATCATGATGGAGTGAAGAGAGTAGACGCACCGCAGTTGTTGGACGAGGATGGCGATGTGCGGCCACGCCCGCAGCTGCAGCGTCCCCTTGCCAGTGGCTCGTCCTCGGAGTCATCCACCAACGGTCAATCCACCCACGAACGTGGTCCATGATGATAGCGAGCGCCAGCATGCCTCGGTGAACAGCACGCTCATGGGGTGCACCCACACCCACTCGCCGCGCATATCCCTCACCCGCCACTATCGTGCGCTAGCGTCCTGCTCCACCGCACCACCTGTGACCTGCCATGTGCATAAACTTGACCGCGTTCCACGGCAACACAATACACGCGACCCACGGGTAGAGTGCCGTGAGAAGGAGCACCTTGAGCAGCGTGGGCTCGTGCGCGTGCGCGTTCGGCACGGCACGGCACAGTTGAGGTCCCAGGGTCCTCATCGCGGCATGGCACCTTTATTACCAGAGAAAGCACCAACTGCCTCATGGGTGGGCAATGGTGCGGCTAAGTGGCCCTTTTCGCCCTGCTGGGCGCGATCTATGGGGTAGGAACTGCAACGTCATCATTCCTAATTTTGGGGGTGCCGAGGCTTGCTCGCCGTCATTGATTCCTAGCAGGTTGGGTGTCGCGACCTCGCCTTGGAAATGTGAACCCCTCATCCCCGATCGAGAAGCACTTCGTGCTTTCGCCCAGTTTCTGTGCAGTTTGCTAACCTAGATATTTTTCTCACCACTGCCCTTACTATGCACCATCCCAAATCTAACACGGAAAGCAAAGGCAGTGACTCGCAAAGATACGATGATAACGGGGACAGGACGTCCAAAGAGCGGCGAGACTTGCAATGGGTGTATATGAGGCGGCTTGATGGCTTGCGGCGAGTGCTTGACGAGCCATAAATAAAGAGGAACAGAAAGAGTACGAACGTGGACGACGCATCATGTGACATGTTATATTTGCCCAGCTTACGACCAACGAACTGACTTGACTCTCAGCCATTCGGGGGTGCGCCCGTTCGTGGCTATGACACGGTCCAACAATCCTTGCCGCTTTGTTCACCCTCTCTCTCGAGCGCTTTTGTGGCGCTAGTATCCAACCTGCCCGAAGACGCTATTTACGCAGCCAAATACCTCCGCTATCTTCGAGACCACCCTCACGCAGCGTTTGGGTTCCCGCGCCATGAAGTTACAGCATCCATTGTGGATGCGTTGGCATATCAGGTGGAATTGGAAGCCTGCGATGTAATGCAATGCTTCGAGGAGATGGCAGTCCTCTGTCGTGAACTCCTCATCTCAGATGCGTCCGATGGCGACTGTCACTCGCTTTGTCTAGTAATTCATCTAAAATCCATCGAATCAAGTTATCGAGTGCCTGCGACTGACGAGGATGAAAAGGCCGGATTTGTGCTCGGCTCGGCTCGCCCTTGCTTGTTCTCTTATCTGTCGTTATTGTATCATCCTCGCGAACGATGATTACGAGGAGGCCATGTCTATCTTTGATGAATATCACTTCTAGTTCCCCTGACGAAAGTAGCCATAGTTCAGCAGCTCGTGACAATGCTAGCGATGATCCGATCGGCCGCGCACGAGGCCCCCGGAATATTCAGAGGAGGCAATATATCGCGCTCGTACATTTACCGGTCCATCTTCTCACAAAGATCGTTTTGCGGAAATCACTGCGGAGCAGCGCGTCCGTTACTTCGGTTCCATCGAAGGCCCCGAAGCGTCGTCTGGCAATCCACCGTTAGCTCAGCCAGTGCAAGTGGCGCCCTTTAGGGACCATGACGATTCAGAGATCGATCCGAGCTTTGAGAAGCTGGGGCTCCTTGAAGGACTTCTCTCTGCGATCCGCGACGACGACTTAACGCCGGAGATCGACGAAGCTGTTGAAAAGGGCCGAACCGGCACTTGCTTCTGTTCCAAGGAATCTGCTTACATCAGCCCTTTACGACTCATCTGGCCAAATCCTCTTTGTAGCATTCAAGCGCACAAAGGAAATCGAGTACCTCAACGAGGGGATTAGTACACACCCTCAGGTTTTTGGAGCATCTGTCGAGACACGGTCTGCGCTTCAAGACACTTCGTAGGCTTTGCCTGACTTTAGTCCACCCGCTCCGGTTCTTTCCGGGTAATCGTACCCACAGCCTGGTGAAACCACTCTCCCAGTGTGCCAATGACGGACATGCGAGCTTGCCTGATGAATTCTTGTATTCATGTTTGTGGGTTTTTCGGGCGCGGCGTACTCGACACCCCTCCGTCTCCAAAGGGTACGAGAGCGCTGTGTCATTAATTGGGAGACGCCCTCCTTTTCGCACCAACTTTCTAGCTACAGCATGCCACTCTTGCGCAGACGGTTGACGTCACTCACATGGTGCCTCTAGATTTTGCCTCGTATCGGCTCGACCTTCATCAGCTCGAGGAAGCAATTGAGACCTTTGAAAGAGGGAGGGCCTTACTTTGGTCCGAGATGCGTCGCCCTCCGCATTTCGATCGATCAACTTCTCAAGACAGACCCACAATTATGACACGAGTTTTCAGCAGTCAATCGAGACCTCGAGGAGCTGACCGAGTCGATCCCACCGAGCCACAAATTAAGTATCGATGATGGCGCTGGGATGAACTCAGAGCGGTGGACCTATTCGGTCGTCTCCTACTGAAGAAACGTGGGCTTTTGAAGGAACGGGACAACCTCATTTCACGAATTCGGGCCTTTCCAGGCTTCGACAACTTCCTGACATCACCGTCGTTCGACACATTCCGTTCTGCTGCCTCTTCTGGTCCTGTCATTATCATAAACCACTCCAGGTGGCGCTCTGACATTCTGATCCTTCATTACACGTCTCTCTCTCTTATCCCGACCCCTCATGATTTCTACGACCGTACGAAAGCATTGAAGGACAATTTGTTGGATCCGCGACGCAAACACGGGCTCGATTCAGGTCATTACAATGAAATCCTTGCCTCTGTCCTCGCCGAGCACTACGACTTCGTTGGAAAACCCCTCATTGACCGACTTCATCAGCTTCGAGTACGAGAACAGTCCCGGGTCTGGTGGTGCCCGACATCTGTGTTTTGTTCCCTTCCTCTCTATGCCATGGGTCCCATCCTATCCGATGACGGGGCGGTGCGCTATTTCTTGGATCTCTACATATGTTCCTATACCCCAACACTGTTTGCCCTCATCCAATCTCGTAATCGCGATTCCGATTCGCTATCTCTGGATCGACCTTCCGTACTTATCGTCGTGCAGCCTGACCCATCTCTTCCAACCGTGGGGGGCGAGATCCAAGTTGTCCAGCGGCTCGATACCTACGTAACGAGCTTTATCTCAGAGGCCGCGACACCCGCCGCAGTCATCGACGGCTTCCATCACTACCAATTTATTCACTCGTGGTACACTAGAGGCCGACAAGCCATTCGAGCCCGGATTCGAGCTTTACCGGAGACAAGCGCCTGACGCTCTTGGATATCGTGCGCTCGGATCTGCCCACAGCAGAATTCGCATTTCTCTCTGCCTGCCACATAGCAGAGGTGACCAAAGGAAGCGTCATCGATGAGGGGCTTCACCTTGCAGCTGCAGTGCAGTACTGCGGGTTCTGGAGGGACGATGTGGGCGATGGTAGACGAAGACGGACGGGACTTGGCGGTACACTTTTACAAGGCATTGTTCTCTAATTCGAGACGAAAACAGGGGGTTCCATATCATGAAAGGTCTGCGAAGGCGCTCCGGTTCGCTGTGAAGAAGCTGCGGAGGAAGAAACGGATCAGCCTGGAGAGTTGGGTGGATTTCGTTCATTATGGCGCATGAACGCGGGTTATCTGTGAGTATTTGGGTATGTTCGAGCACGGCTTCCGCACACGAAACGGCTCAAAACATTATAGGTGCCGCGTGGCGTGTTGTTACTCTACGATAAGGGTGTTGGGCTGGAGTTGTACAACGGTTGAATGGGAAGCGATTGTGCGTTTTGGTCTAGAAGGTTGATATGATATTCTATTTCACGGGAAACAAGGCCGACGTTGGTTTGATGAACAGCACAGCAGTTGGGACAAGCTGATGACCCAAGCGGCACGATCCTATCCCGCATTGCGCTATACATGCGTAAACACGCCCTATATGTTGCTGGCACGCACACGGGCGAGCGATTTCCTTGATTTCCGTCGTGCCTTAGAGTATCAGATCTCTTCACGCAGGGCCCTCTTGGGGTGGGCGAGACGCTGATAAGCGAAGGCAAACGGGACAACGAGGATAAGGACGATGGGCGGAGACTTCGTGGCTGACGGATTCGGTGAGTTCAACTCTAATTAGCAGGTGATTTCGATTTGAGTTTTCCAAGCCAAGAGTGTCGCGCAAGGAGTGTGAGAGAATGACAACTCGGCGCAGATATACTTTGGCAAAGTGAGTAACCAAAAATATAGGACTCGGAAAAAACTCAAACACAGGTGTGTTGGTGGATAGATGAGGTCAAGGTTGGGAACAGGGCTGCAATGGTGATGATGACAGCAACAGAACAATGCGAAACCAATTCAAATGGAAATGGAATCCGAGGAAGACAGGAAAACATAAAATAAAATAAAAAGACCTTATATGCCAGTGATAGGAGAGGCTGCGTGCATTGTTTCACAGGTTAGAACAGGAACAAAAAATGAGAAATTGAAGGGGAACCTCGCTCTCGAGACAACTTGAAAGAATAGAGTGACATTGGAGGATGGTCAAAGGCGATGACTCGGCGAGTCGGCGATGGTGATGAGAGACTTAGGCACGACACACTCACGACACGTGGTCAACCCGCTGCCACCATTTCCAGTGGCACTCTTGGTGGCACTCTGAAGTAGGGTTGTTACCGGTCAACCTTTGAAACAACCTTGTCCTCATATAATGTATGCTGGCTGCACAGCGAGGACCGCGGCCTTTCGTCGACCTCCTCCCCGTCAGCTTGGTGTTGTCTTTGGGAGCAGTTCCTGCCTGTTGTCATATACTGGTACAGTACACGGACTGCGCCGGCGGGTGAGATTAATGGCTGTGCTTCATTGTGCATCTTACATTCTTCCATTTGATACACGAGTTCTGGGCATGGGGTGTTCCAGTGTGTTTGTTACAAATACATCTTAAAGGGTCCCATTCGTGACTTACATCTTTCGCCTCCAATCTTTCCCTCAATAGCCCAAATCGTCACTTCGCCTCACCCCCCATGCTTGCTCGAATGTTTAAGTTTTAATGGCCAACGTACCAAGGGTACTAAGTAAGTCACTCTCAATTTTCAGGTTTACGGGCGTGTCCCGTATCAGCTATGTCTCATCTAATTATTTACAGGATTCATTCGCCACAAAATCGATTTCTTCATGATCACACTGTTTCAGCACCTTCTCGCTACAAAATCTCGATCTGATCCTCATCGAATTCGCATTCTTATTGGTATGGCCGCCCTGCGAATCCGGAGATACGAATTTTCAAGTCAAAGGGAGGACCGCGACAAGTCAATTTTACATGAGACCGAAGCAATACTCCTCCCACCCCGTTCGTGGCTAGGACAGGATCAAGATATCCTTGAAACTTTTTTCACCCTCGCTCTCGCACTGATCAATCGCTCGAAGGTGTTTCACCAGTACGAAGACGCCATTTACGCAGCCAGATACCTTCGCTATCTTCGAGACCAGCCTCAGTTTTCCAGTGGATTCCGGCGCCATGAAGTCACAGCATCCCTCGTGCGCGCGTTGGGATATCAGGTGGTGTTGGAAGCCAGAAACGCAATGCAGTGCATTGAAGAGATGGCAGTCCTCTGCCACGAACTCCTTACTTCGGATCCCTCCAATGACGATACCACCGACTCCCTCACTCGCTTGGCCGGAGTTTTTCTATCCAAATTCAGCCTTTCGGCGACTGACCAACCACTGAACTAAATTATCGAATGCTCGCGATTGGCGAGGAAGCACAGGCTGGATATAGACGTGTCCTTCAAGTTCGCCCTTGCTGCATCTCTTCTCTGTCGCTATCTTACGACTTTTGTGAACGACGATTATGAGGAGGCTGCGTCCGCCCTAGATGAAATAATCGCTTCTACTTCTACCGGAGTCAGCCACTGGCAGGATGAACTCCTACTTACAGCTCGATGTTTCGCGAAAACACTAGCGGGCATCCGATCAATCGCGCACTCGAACCCGGAATATTTGGAGGAGGCAATATACCGCGCTCGTACACTCTCTGACCAATCATCTAAAGACAATATTTTTGCTGAAGTCACGGCACGGCTGCGCTTCCATTTCTTCGGTTCCATCGAAGGCCTCGAAGCATCGTCCAACGAGGCCCTGTATGCACCGTTCTCCCAGGCAGCGCCGGCGAGGTCCTCCGGGAACGACGACGATCCGGAAATCGATCCGACGTTCGAGAAGCTGAAGATCCTTGACGGACTTCTCTCTATGATCCGCAATAGAAACATGACGGAGATCGATGAAGTTATCGAAAAGGGCCGAATCGTACTTGCTTCTGTTCCAATGAGTCTGTTTACGTCAACCCTTTTCCACTCATTTGGGGAGATCCTCTCTGAAGCATTCGAGCGCACAAACAAGATCGAGTACCTCAACGAGGCCATTAGCACATACCGTCAAGCTTTTGAGCGGACGTTGACACCCTCCCTGCGCTTCCCGTCATTTCTTCGCCTTTCTAACTCTTTACTCCGCCGCATCGACTCCGGATCTTTTCCAAGTCACCGTATGCAAGACGAGGATGAAGTGGTGAAACTACTCTCCCAGTGTGTCAACGACAGACATGTGAGCCCCCCCAGACGATTTCAGTTTGGGTGTGCGTGGGCATCGGTTGTGCGGCGTATCCGACTCGAACACTCCTCCATCTCCGAAGCGTATGAGAACGCTGTCTCAATGATGCAAGACACTCTGCTGTTTGCACCGACGTTGCAGCTAAAACACGCCACTTTCGCCAGGGCGCATGACAACTCTCATAGGGTGCCGCTAGACTATGCTTCGTATCACGTCGACCTTAATCAACTCGAGGAAGCAATTGAGACTCTTGAAAGAGGGAGAGGCTTACTTTGGTCCGAGATGCGTCATCTCCGTGCTTCAATTGATCAACTTCTCCAGCCAGATTCACAATTAGGACAAAGGTTTGCAGCAGTCAGCCGAGAACTTGAGGAGCTCACCATGTCCATCGCACCGAGCCACGAAGTAAGCATCGATGATGGCCCAGCCGACGACCTGAGGGCGGTGGACCCATTCGGTCGTTTCATACTGAAACAGCGTGGGCTGTCGAAGGAACGCGACAACCTCATTTCGCAAATTCGAACCTTGCCAGGCTTCGACAGCTTTCTGACATCTCCATCGTTCGACACACTCCGTTCTGCTGCCTCTTCTGGTCCTGTCATTATCATAAACCACTCCGAATGGCGCTCTGACATTTTGATCCTTCTTCACAACACCTCTCCCTCCCTCATCCCTACCCCTCACGATTTCTACGACCGTACGAAAGCATTGAAGGACAATTTGTTGGATTCACGACGCAAACACGGGCTCGATTCAGGTCGTTACAATGAAGCCTTTACCTCTGTCCTCGCCGAGCTCTACGATCTCGTTGGAAAACCCCTCATCGACCGACTCCATCAGCTTCAAGTACCAGAACAGTCCCGGATCTGGTGGTGTCCGACGTCCGTGTTTTGTTCCCTTCCTCTCCATGCCATGGGTCCGATCCCATTCGATGACGGCACTGTGCGCTATTTCTTGGATCTCTACATATGTTCCTATACCCCGACACTGACCGCCCTCATTCAATCTCGTAATCGCGATTCCGATTCGCCATCTCTGGATCGACCTTCCTTGCTTCTTGTCGCGCAGCCTGACCCATCTCTTCCAACAGTGGGGGGCGAGACCCAAGTTGTCCAGCGGCTCGATACCGACGTGACAAGTCTCATCTCAGAAGCCGCGACACCTGCAGCTGTCATCGAGGGCTTCGGTCACCACCAATTTATTCACTTCGCGTGTCATGGTACACTGGAGGCCAACAAACCATTCGAGGCCGGATTCGAGCTTTACGGAGACAAGCGCCTGACGCTCTTAGATATCGTGCGCTCGGATCTGCCCACTGCCGAGTTCGCGTTTCTCTCTGCCTGCCACACAGCAGAGGTGACTGAAGGAAGCGTCATCGATGAGGGGCTTCACCTTGCAGCTGCAGTGCAGTACTGCGGATTCCGCAGTGTTGTCGGGACGATGTGGGCTATGGTGGATGAAGATGGACGGGACTTGGCGGAAATATTTTACAAGTCATTGTTCTCTGCTTCGAGACGAGACCAGGCGGTTCCATATCACGAACGATCTGCGAAAGCACTCCGGGTGGCAGTGAAGAAGCTGCGGAAGAAGAGACGGATCTCCCTAGAGAGATGGGTGAACTTCGTTCATTATGGCGCATGACTGAAGCATCTGTGAGTATTCGGGTTATTCTGCATAGGGATTTGTGCGTGCAAGGAATCGTTTTATAGGTGTCGCATGGCGTGGGTCACGCTGTCATTCTACAAAGGGGTTTCGGATTGGACATTGAGGGATGAAAGCAGTCAAGAAAAGTGATAATATCATACGGCGGTCCAACAGCATCGTCGCGAATCCACGACATCCTCCAAGGCCAAGGGCGGCGGGCGGCGGGTTGTAGGAGACGAAATAGGTGGAGAATAGTGATAAGTCAGAAAGCTGGTGAGATGGGTACGAGACGACTTGGTGACTCGTAGCGGGTCTGAGGCGGAGCGAGGCACAACGGCACGTGGTCATTCCGCCCATTTTTCCAACCGGTCTATTTTCTTTTTCCCGCCAGCCACACCTTTTTGTCACGATGATGAGATTATTGTATCTGCCGATGATCAACTGGTTACTGGAGGCCTCCCACCCGTCGTGATCCCGCTTCGGCAACAAGAAACTTTTGCCCATTCTCTACCCTGTCTTCCTTACATCATTCCCTTAGTTACCTACGATGCTCGTACATGACCCCGACAGCGCTTCGGACTTCCTCGACATCATTGACCCTCCGTGCCGCCCGCCGTTACCCCCTCATCTCACCTCTCCTCCCGGCGCAGCAAGAGTTGAAGAGCAGAGCAGCGACTCGCAACGAGAAGACAAGGAGATGAAAATACATTGATGATAGCATCATCGTAGTTCGAGGTTGTGGTCAAGATCCAAGAAGACCGCGTGCATTTCGGTGATTTTGGTCTTATAAGTAGAAAAGGAGACAAACCTTGAAGGGATGCGAGACAAGGAGTGAGAGGTTATGGCGATCAGATGGCGGAGTATAGTGTCAGGTCAAAGGGGTTGGCAGAAGCGGTCAAAGGGAACGACTGATATGATCGACGCGGAGACGCGAGGAGGTTTCAGCAACTAGTGTGACGCCTTGCAGTGATTCACCCGACTCACATTAATCGACTGTCCTCCGACTCGTGCAGACTCGTGCATGCATTGTCTGCCACTACTCAGTCTCAAAGACGCTCCGCCTTTCAGAATTTTAACGTCGAAAATGTTGAAACCGCTCCACAACATTTTCACCCATCGTATGACCCAGGTTCGGTAGTAGTATTGAATGATCTTGGTGCCAGTCCCAGTGATTCATAACACATCCGGGTCAATATGACGTTCCGGGATTCCCCTTCACCTTGCATGCTGCCAAGCGACTGGACCGTCGCCGCAGTTTTCCAAGTCTCAACAAGCTGTCCTCACAACTTGATTGAACCTCCGCAAGCTTCACCGGTTCACCGTTTGTAGCGACTCAGCCTTAGGAGACTATTACTGTAAATCTCATTTAGTTAGGCCCTGGTACGAGGTCACTTGAAGTACAGTAAAGGTACTGTATGCCCGTCACAGTCTGGTTGACGCTTGTGTTCGACTCCTGGGCTTGTTGCCATTTACAGTCTGTCGGTTACAGCACAGCAGGTTCCATAACGATAGATACCAGTCATTTCGAATACATAAGCAGACTTCCGAAACGTAAGAGTGGGGTTCATAATTAAGTGAAGGGAAATATCATTTAGAAATAGGTTATTTTACAGAATTGGGGTTATAGAATAGTTATCTGTTTCTTCCTGTGCTGTGTGATTGATTCCTGAGGTCAGTACCTCACGTTCGTGGCTTTTGCAGAAAATGATAAGTACGTTATATAAATTCATTATTTAATTACTTCAATTAGTTTGTGTGGGAAGAAAACTCGGCATGGTCACCGAAATACCCATTCAAATGCCGCCTATGTGTGAAAAATGGTTGCTAGGTATCTATCGATATGGAACCTGCTGTAGGCCCAGGGTCCAGGCAGACGCCCACTCGCGTGAGAATATTGGCTGTGTATCCTTGTACAGGTGTTCTTGTACAGTGCCAAGTACAGTACGACTTATCGAAACGAGACCTATTTGTGACTCCCATCTTCTCACCAGTTTGACACCAATTGAACTTGCTGTTTACATTCCGATTCTCGGTAGTCTAATCATGGCTGTCTCACGACGTAAGTCTCTGATAGCCTCTTAACCTTTCTATGTTCACCCCAACCAACGAGTTCTCAATTTACAGGGTCGATCCGTGAGATCGATTCCGTTATCACTCAATGCCATCTTTTTCTCTCACTGTCACATCCGTCACATCCTTTTCGCCCCGCTTGTGTCTTTCGTGTAGCCCACGCGCGATTGAATCGCTATGAGCTGTCAAATCGGGAGTCGAGTGCTAGTGACCTCGACAACTTGAAGGAAATTCTTCATTTGGCCGAATCGATACTTCTCCACTGGCAGCCCCAGTCTTTGCCAGAACCCAAACATATCATTCATTTTTTTTCCACCCTCACCATTGCGCTCCATAAACGCTCTGAGAAGCATCCCGAACACGTCATTTACGCAGCCAAATACCTCCGCCATCTCCGAAACCAGCCTCACGCAGCATCCGGGTTCTCGCGCCATGTGGTCACAACGTCGCTTGTGGATGTGTTGGCGACTCAGGCGGTGTTGGAAGCCAGCAACGTACTACAGAACATTGAAGAGATGGCAGCCCTCTGCCACGAACTCCTCACCTCGGATCCATCCGATGAACAAATCACTATCTCCGTCACACTCTTTTCCAATATAGTTTCATCCAAAATCCATCCGCTGGTCCCGGATCAACCGTTGGATCAAGCTATCGAGTGCCTACGGCTGGCGAGGATACACAAACCAGAACTGCGACGTGCTCACTTCGCCCTTGCCCTTTGTCTCCGCGCTCGCTATTTGACCACTTTGGTGAATGATGATTATGAGGAAATTACGTCCATCCTGGATGAAATTATCTCTTCCAGTCCCCACGGAGAGAGTCAGGATGAAGACGTAGTCACTGAAGCTCAAGAACTAGGGACTGCGCTAGCGCTGTTCCGATCGAGTGCACACAATTCCCCCGAATATACGGAGGAAGCAATATATCGCGCTCATGCCTTTCGCAGCTCATTTCCTGCTGATCATTTTCTTAGCTCTGAGATTGCTATTACACTGGAAGACCACGCCAAGCTACGTTCTGTTAACTTTGGTTCCATCGAAGCCCTCGAAACGTCGTCCAGGAAATCGTCGTCGTCTAAGCCAGGGCCAGTGACATTCCATAATCCGGAATTTGTCCGGATGTACAGAAAGGGGGAGTTACTCGAAGGACTTCTCTCTGAGATCCGCAATGAAGACGTAATGAAGATCGACAACGCTGTTGAAAAGGGCCGATCTATAATTGCCTCGTTTGTTCCGACGCATCCGCTTGCGTCAACACTTTTCGAATTATTCTGCAATATCCTCGATGAAGTTTTCAAGCGCACAGACAGGATCGAATACCTTAACGAGTCGATTAGCATCCGCCGTCGAGTTCTGGGGCTTCCGTCACGACCGTCCCGGGCCGAGCGCTTCTCGACACTTTTTAAGCTTTCCATGTCATTGCTCACCCGCTGCCGAGTCGTCTCCTCTCCGAGTTACCAAATACACGACCTCGGAGAAGCGCTTGAACTACTCTCCCAGTGTTCCAACGACGAAACTGCGACCTTGCCTGATCGATATCAGTGTGCATGCGTGTGGGCATTTTTTGCGCGAGGTAATAGACTCCCCTCCGTATCCACAGCATACGAGAATGCAATGTCATTGATGCAAGACGCTGTGCATTTTGCACCCACTTTGCAGCTACAATCTGCCGCTTTCTCCGAGACGCCTACCTTCTCGTCTCTTGTCTTTAATAGCATGTCATTGGACTATGCCTCGTACCAGGTCGATCTGCGTCAACTCGGGAAAGCGATTGAGACTCTTGAAAGAGGGAGGGCCTTACTTTGGTCAGAGATGCGTCGCCTTCGTACTTCGGTCGACCAACTTCAGCGAGTTAAACCAAGTTTAGGAAACCCATTTGCGGCGGTCAACCAAGACCTTGAGGAGCTCATCACGTCCATCCCACCGAGCCGCGAATTAATCATCGATGATGGCGAGGCCGACAACCTCAGGGCGGCAGACCCATTTGGCCGTCTTCTGGTGAAGCAACGTATACTCTTGAAGGAACGCAACGACCTCATTTCCCAAATTCGAACTTTGCCGGGCTTCGGTAGCTTTCTGACATCTCCATCGTTCGACACTCTCCGTTCTGCCGCATCGTCTGGTCCTGTCATTATTATAACCCACTCTGTATGGCGCTCTGATATTCTGATCCTTCTTCACAACGCGTCTCCCTCCCTCATTCCAACCTCTGATGATTTCTACCACCGTGCAGGAGTATTAAAGGACAAATTATTTGACTCACGGCGCAGATACGGGGCTGATTCAAGTCATTACGACGAAACCCTTGCCTCTGTTCTCGCGGCGCTCTACGATCTCGTTGGCAAACCCGTCATTGACAGACTCCGTCGACTTCGGGTACCAGAACAGTCCCGAATCTGGTGGTGCCCGACATCCGTGTTTTGCTCCCTTCCTCTCCATGCCATGGGTCCGGTCCCATCCAATGACGGCGAGATCCGCTATTTCTTGGACCTCTACATCTGTTCCTACACCCCAACGCTGTCCGCCCTCATCCAATCCAATAATTGTGATTCAGGTTCCCTATCTTCGGATCGACCTTCCATACTTCTCGTGGCGCAGCCTGACCCATCACTTCCAACCGTAGAGGGCGAGATCCAAGTCATCCAGCGGCTCAAAACCGACGTGACAAGCCTTATCTCAGAAGCAGCGACACCCACCTCAATTATTGATGGCTTCCAGCACCACCGTTTTGTTCACTTCGCATGCCACGGTACCCTGGAGGCCCGCAAACCCTTTGACGCCGGCTTCGAGCTTTATGGAAACGGACGCCTGACGCTGCTTGAGATCATACGTTCTCATCTCCCCACGGCCGAATTCGCGTTTCTTTCTGCGTGTCACACGGCCGAGGCGACTGAAGGAAGCGTCACAGACGAGGTACTTCATCTCGTAGCTGCAGTACAATTTTGCGGGTTCCGGAGCGTTGTTGGGACGATGTGGGCAATGGCGGATATGGACGGACAAGACCTGACCAAGTACTTCTATAAGTTGATGTTCTCAAAAAGAGAGAAGGGGGAGCAGGTGCCGTACTACAAGAGGTCTGCTAGTGCACTTCATGATGCTGTGAAGAAACTGCGTAGGAAGAGAGGTGTTTCCCTGGAGAGATGGGTGAATTTCGTCCATTACGGCGCATAAACTGTGAGTAGTATCCGGGTTTCTTCGAATACAGTATCATGCTTACCGCCCTTCCTAGCAGTGCGTGGTGCACGTCATCTTTCTCGATCATGTTGGTCTCGGTATGGTACTTCGTCTTTGGTCTTTCCTTCTTTCTTTTTCAAAAAAATCAGTTTGTATCCTCGGTGACATGTAACAAGTACAAAGGCGGGTCGCACTCGAGTGCCGAACTACATTTAAGAAACTAGCTATCCGTAATGATCAGTGATCCCCCAGATTAATTGTAAGTACATGACCGAGACCGAGTCATCGTGCGCAACGGTTATCTTGGCGCGACTTTCTCAATAACCCGACGTTCTGCCACTTCTGACGCGCTGACGATCGACAGTGGCGGTACGTCTCACTGGATACTTGTGTGCTGATGCTCTATGTAGTTCTGTGAAAGCCCTCCGGCTCACGGTGAGGAAGCTAAGTGGAAGCTGCGGGGGAAGAGGCGGGCCCTGGACCGCACATAAAGTATGAGTATATGTGTTGTTCGAATACGGGTTTCACGTACGTTTCACGCTTACTGCCTGCCCATAGCGGGCTCGATGCCAGCTCCAAGATGGTACTTCGTCGGCCCTCTTTATTTCCCCGTAATTATATTTTGACCTCGTATGGTTTTCTTTTCTCGCTTATTGTGATCTCGTTCGTATTCTTTGGCTCCCGCTTCCCTCCTGTCATTTTCTTTCCCTTGACGCTTCTACTTTTTCCCATTTCAAGCTGCGTCACTGCCAGTGTTCATGCACTCCTGCGTACGATGTTTTCGACGACGACTTTACTAGCTACTGACCAGCATATATCCAAGTGAAGGCGAATTTTCACAGAGTATCATCGCTACCGCTCTTCATCGAGCTTCATCTGCCGGTACTCGTCTCTTTAGCGTGAAGTCATATTACAAGCGCGTACCCTCTAAGCTCGCAAATCGCAATGCACTCCTTTTTCGTCACCATCATGGTTTCTAGGCCTCTATGTTCTCGCTGTCCTCAATAGTCTCAAATCATTTCTGCAGCCTGGACTCACACTCGTCATCATATAGTCATGGGACATTATCACAATGAGAGTAGGAGCATCATAGGGTCATGCGGGGCCTTCATCAATCCTCAAATTCGTCCACTTACTCCAACGGCCTGCGGGATATTTTCCGCATTCGTCTTCATATGGGGGCGAGAGTACGATTGACCCGGTAAAATTCAAGAGAAAACGATATGGTGACGAACGAGATGATCGGCATCATGAGCCTACAGCACGTCTCGCAGCTACCATACCTAAATGGTAATTCTCTGAGTGATTTGCCGACTGTAGGCCTGGAACAAGTTCCTGGCTTTGTCAGCACCATTCATCCAACCGCGAGCTGTTTACAACTTGTCTGGCGACGAGTGCGCAAGTAGGACCGGGGTATAACCCTTTTCTCTCTCTCTCCCTCTCATGTTCATGGTAAATGCGCGCAAGAAGGGTGGAATCCATTGTATGCGTACGTGTATTCGGTGACGGAGTGGATACAAGAGCGGTGGAGGAGAGTGAAGAAAGTAGGCAAAGACTTGTCCGAGAAAGGGAAGTGAGGAGGCAGTGAGTACGGGCAGAGGTTGGGAAAGCGGGGGCATCATTGCGTAGCATTCGGAGCCTGAGCTCGAGCGGGGTCACAGCCAATGAAAGAGCTACATGAAGATGAGTGAGGAGGCCGAGCAGCAGCGTGGCGCGGGAACCGACAGCAGACGAATCAGAGTCAGGATGATCGGGAAACCGGGCCGAAGGACTAGGGGTATCTAACTGGGACGAACTAGACGCCGATGAGGTGGCGGAGGAGACGAACAGAATGCGCGCATGTTATTAGTTTCACGGGTCAGAACGTGAACGGACAATGAAAATTTGAAGGGAAATAAGACAACTTGAAAGAGTGGGGAGTCCTTGATGGCGATCAGATAGTAGAATATTGGATTGGAGGAGATATTCAAGGAGATTACCCGACGGCGGCGGAGACACGTTGACAGACTAGGAGCAAACGAGATGCCGCCTGAGTGCATACTGTAAGCGCTTACGGCACGGCCCTGACGGCACTACCCTTGTCGGAAAATTCGGGAATGGGTTTATAATGGTTTATAACGTTCACGCTTGCTAATATGACTTATAATGTTATGTAATATTTTGGGTACCATTATAAAATAGACCTTATAGCGGTTTACGGTTCGATTTACGATCACATTTGATTATGTAACATTTTCTTATATTATTATAAGGTCCTTACAATGATATCATAAGACGAATCGATTATAAGGTGCTACGGAATTTTGGGACACTCTCTCCTCGTATCTCCGCTCCTTTCTTTCGTGAAAGCAGTTCCCTGCTTGTTGCTGTATGTAGCGTGGGCTGGGACAGACGCCCACAGTCGAGTGAGGATATTGGCTGTGCTTCATTGTACGTCTTACCATCCATCTATTTGATACACGTGTTCTACTAGCCGTGCTGTGTTCCAGCATGATACAAATAAATCTTGGTCGTCGTAAGGGGACCCATTTGTAACTTGCACCTTTCGCCCCCCCAATAGCCCAACTCGACACCTCACTCTCGCCTCACTTCACTTTCCGGATTCTCGAGTATTTACGCTTTGAAGCATGTCCGACGAACCAGGTAAGTCCCTTTCAGCCTTTCCGGGTCTGCCCCGTACTAACTGTGCCTCAACTAATTGTCTATAGGATCCGTCCACGAAATCGACGCCTCCAACACACTTGTTGAGCAACTTCTCCCTACGTTGTTATCTCAATCTGGTCCTCTTCACTTTCTCACTATTCTTACTCTGGTCTTAGTGCGGGGTCAGCGGTACAAATTGTCAAATCAAAGCGAGGACCGCGACAAGTCAATTATTCATCTGACCGAATCGATACTCCTCCAACCCCGTTCGTGGCTGGAACTCGGTCCATCAATCCTCAGTGCTTTATTCGCCCTCGCTTGAGCGCTTGTCAAGCGTTCTAAAGCGTCTAGCCAGCCCGAAGATACCATTTATGCAGCCAAATACCTCCGTCATCTTCGAGACCAGCCCCACGCAGTGCCTCGGTTCACGCGCCAAGCAGTCACAGCATCCCTCGTGGACGCGTTGGCATATCAGGTGGAGTTTGGAGCCCACAACTTGATGCAGTGCATTGAGGAGATGGCAGTCCTCTGCCACGAACTTCTCACCTCGAATGCGTCAGATGACGACACCACTCGCTCCATCGCTCGCCTTGTCACCGTGGTTATGTCCAAAATCACAATGTGGGCGCCTGATCAACCATTGAATCAAGTTATAGAATGCCTGCGACTGGCAAGAAAACAAAAACCGGATCTGCGCCTAGCTCTTTTTGCCCTTGCTTGGTCTCTTGTATGTCGCTATTGTATGGCCTTCGTGAACGACGATTACGAGGAGGCTGTGTCTGTCTTTGATGAATTTATCCCTTCTAGTCACGCTGGAGACAGTCTTATTGAAGACGCAGCTCTTGACACAGTTCGACGGATGGTGACAGTGCTAGCGAGGATCCGATCGATGACGCACGGGATCCTGGAATATTCAGAGGAGGCAATGTATCGCACTCGTACATCTCCCGGCCCGTCTTCTGAAAAAGATCATGCTGCGGAAATCACCGCGGTGCAGCGCTTCCGCTACTTCGGTTCTGTAGAAGGCGCCGATTCACCCGAAATATCGTCCGGAAATTCATCGTTTTCTCGATCAGCGCTAGGGGTGTCGTTCAACGACTATCCGGAAATCGGTCCGACGCTCGAGAAGCTGGATCTCCTTGAAGAACTTCTCTCTGGGATCCGTAATATCGACATAACGGAGATCGACGAAGCTATCGAAAGGGGTCGAACCGTACTTGCTTCTGCTCCAACCAATCTTCTTACGTCAGGCCTTTTCATCTTTTTCGGCTTGATCCTCTTTGAAGCATTCGAGCGCACGAACAAGATCGAGAACCTTAACGAGTCGATTAGCACACACCGCCGAGTTTATGAGCGGCCGTCGATGCACTTCATGCACTCCTGGATAAGTCAACACCTTCACCTGTCTTTGCACATCCGCTTGTCATTGTCCTTTCCAGATCACCGTACTCAAGACCTAGATGAAGTGACGAAACTATTCTCCCAGAATGTCAACGATGCACATTTGACCCTGCCCACTCGGTTCGGATGGTCATGTATATGGGCGTATGGTGCCCGATGTACCCAACACTTCTGTCTACAAAGCGTACGAAAGTTATTGATGCAAGACGCCCTACTTTTCGCACAAACTTTACAGCAACAACATGCCACACTCAACGCGATTTCTATCACTCGTACTGTCTCGCTAGACCATACCTCACATTAAATTGACCTGCATCGGCTCGAGGAAGCAGTTGAGACCCTTGAAAGAGGGAGGGCCTTGCTTTGGTCAGAAATGCGTCACCTTCGTGCGTCGATCGATCAACTTCAACAGGAACACCCACACTTAGGGCACGAGTTTTTGGCGATCAACAAAGACCTTGAGGAGCTCACCAAGTCCATCTATCCGAGCCACAAATTAAGCATCGACGACGACGCAGCCGACAATTCCAGAGCAGTGGACCCATTCGGTCGTCTCCTGCTGAAACAACGTGCGCTGTTGAAGGAACGTAACAACCTCACTTTGCGAATTCGAGCCTTGCCAGGCTTCGACAGCTTCTGGACATCTCCATCATTCAATACACTCCGTTCCACTGCCACTTCTGGTCCTGTCATCATCATAAACCACTCCATGTTTAGCTCTGATATTCTCATCCTTCTTCGCAATGCTTCTCCCTCCCTTATCCCTACCACTCGTGATTTCTACGACCGTGCTGGAGCATTAAAGGACAGTTTATTGGCCTCGCGACACAGACTCGGGCTCGATTCAATTCATTACGATGAAACCCTTGCCTCTGTTCTCGCAGAGCCCTATGAGCTCGTTGGTAAACCCGTCATCGACCGACTCGATCAGCTTCAAGTACCCGGATCTGGTGGTGTCCGACATCTGTGTTCTGTTCCCTTCCTCTCCACGCCATGGGTTCGATCCCATCCGATGAACGGCGAGAAGCGCTATTTCTTGGACCTCTACATCTGCTCCTATACTCCCACGTTGTCCGCGATTCCGGTCCGCAATCTTCGGATCGACCTTCCTTACTTCTTGTCGCGCAGCCTGACTCATCTCTTCCAATGGTGGGGGGCGAGATCCAAGTTGTCCGGTCTCTCGATACCGAGGCGACAAGTCTCATCTCAGAGGCCGCGACACCCGCTGCGGTCATCGATGGCTTCCGTCGTCACCGATTTGTTCACTTCGCGTGTCACGGTACATCGGAGACTGGCAAACCATTCGAGGCTGGATTCGAACTTTACGGTGAGCGCCTGACACTGCTCGAGATTGTGCGCTCGCATCTCCCCACCGCCGAATTCGCGTTCCTCTCCGCTTGCCACACAGCCGAGGTTACAGAAAGAAGCATGGTCGATGAAGGACTTCACCTGGCCGCTGCAGTACAGTACTGTGGGTTCCGCAGTGTTGTCGGGACGACATGGGCGATGGTAGACGAAGACGGACGGGATTTGGCAGAACACTTTTACAAGGCGTTGTTCTCTAATTCGAGACGAGAACAGGGGATTCCGTACCATGAAAGATCTGCGAAGGCGCTCCGGTTCGCTGTGATGAAGCTGCGAAGGAAGAGATGGATCACTCTGGAGAGATGGGTGAACTTCGTTCATTATGGCGCGTGAATATCCTGTGAGTGTTCAGGTTTGTTTGACTATGGCGTTCGTGCGCGCAAGGGCTCAAAACATTCTAGGTACCATGTAGCGCGGGTTGCGTCGTTATTCTATGATGAAGGTTTTGGACTGGACGTAACTGTATGGGATGGTTGTGTACAGTGCGGTTGTCCGTAAATGGGTGGTACTAAAGTGATTGCGCGTCGTTGTCTATAGGGTTGATACTCTGGTGAGTAGAATACAGTGACATTGAAGGAGCCAGTCAAAGGGGAGGAAGTGGACGACTCAGTGTGGCGGAGATGAGTAGCTTACGGCACTGCACGACACAGTCGTGTGAGAACTCTGCTAGTATTTGGTACACGTGTTCTCGGCGACACGGGTCTGATACAACCACATGGCCCAGTCGTCGTAAAGGGACCAGACCCATTTGCGACTTGCGTCTTTTGAACAGCAACTCGTCACCTTACGTCACGTCCCGATTATCGAGTACTTAAGCATGGCCGACGAACTAGGGAAGTCGCTCTCAGCCATTCGGAGCGACGGGGCCTGTCGGACTGTATATCAATCTCAACTAATCATTGCTTACGGGATCCATCCACGAAATCGATTCCTTCGCACATCATCAGCAACTTCTTGCTACGTCATCCAGATCTCGCCCTCTTCGCCTTCTCTCTGTTCTTCATCTGGGCTTAATACGAATTAAGGGTTACAAAGTGTCAGATCAAAGGGAGGACCTCGACAAGTCAATTGTTTTCATTTTACCGAAGCAATACTCCTCCAACCCCGTTCGTGGCTAGAATTAGGCCCAGAGATCCTTCGTGTTTTGTACAGCCTCGCTTGGATGCTTGCCCTGCGCTCAGTAGTGTCCAACTAGCCCCAAGATGCTATCTGCGTGGCCAAATACCTCCGCCATCTTCATGACCAGCCCCATGCAGTGTTTATTTTCCCGGCCATAAAGTCACAGCGTCCCTCGTGGATGCGTTGACAGATCAGGTGGTGTCGGGGGCCTGCGACGTATTGCATTGCATTGAGGAGATGGCAGTCCTCTGCCACGAACTCCTCACATCAGATCCGTCAGATAGCGACATCACTTCCCCCAACACCACTTTTGCCACGGCAGGCTAGCCCAACTCCGTCCGTGGGTACCTGATCAACCATTTAGCCAAGTTATCGAATGCCTGCGACTGGAAAGGGAGCACAACCCTGATCTGCGCCGGGCTCGCGACGCCCTTGTTTCGTCTCTTGCCTGTCACTATCTCTGAGAACGACGATTATGACGAGGCTGCGTCCGTTCTAGATGAAGTCATTACTCCTAATTCCACCGGAGACAACCAGGATGAATCCGTAGCTAGTGTTCAACGGCCCGTGATAATACTAGCGGCAGCCTAGTCAATTGCGCACGGGACTCTGATTCAGAGGAGGCAATATATATCGTGCATACTATCCCAGCCCACTGACTCACTTTTGGTCTGTGTTTGCAGCACACCTTTCGTTCTACGAGCGGTGGCCGTGCTACATGCCGTTGCAAACGAAATGTCTCTCCTGCAGACCTAAGAGCAAAATACTGCATTTCTTATAACAACCGCGAGCATAACATTTCAATATTCGGTCCAAGGGAAACATCAAAAACGACAATCTCCCACGCGCTCTGTTCCTCCGGCTACCCGCCGCAACTTGAATAACTACTTTGGACGAGGAAGCATTCACACGATGACGCATTCAGGGCTAATGCTGATACTGCCATCTTTTTTTTTCAACTCGTCAGCAAATACCAACGGCAGTTGAAGAGAGACACGGACCTTGTGCCGCCTGCTGGTCGCAGCAAACTGCCGTCCCAGCGCCGCCGCCGCTGCGGCGCGTCAGCTAACTAATTCGAAACGAAAGTCGAGGAAGTACCAAATCTCCGAGTCAAGAACGCAGTCCAGCCCGACTAGCCACACAACCCCGCCTTTGCAACAATACAAGTAGTGGGTCTGCGTGTCGCATTGAAGGTTGTCGGTCCTACGCACGGGGGTTGCGGAGGCGGTGACGGTGCTGGTCAACGCAATGGCGGTGATCAAAGAGACGAGGGGTTTGTAGAACAGCATTGTGAAGATCGTTTGGAGGTGGTTGTGGTGGCGAAGCTTCTCGTTATTTAGCGGGCTCAGCGGCGAAGACCGAGAAATCTTGAGGGACATGAGCTACCCTTTTATAAGGTTTCCTCCATGTCTGGTGGGTAAATAACGGCGAATCCCAGTGTGCTCGCTGTTGACCAAACAGAAGGGAGTTCCAGAAACGAGGGGTGCATTATCCGCAGAAGCAAGACGACATGTCAAGGTTCGACGTGTTATTTGAATAAATACAGAAACATGCCGCCTCAGCGTCTCCTCGGAGAAAATAAGATCCGAATCTGGTAGCCCATCTTCAACCGGTAAACCCGTACCACGGGTAACGCGTATGTCGCACCGACACTCGTACGCCATCGATATCACTTCCCACATCACCTCATACAGATAACCGATGCCGAACACCCCGCAAACGGTCCTTCTCAGTAAAAACGAAAAAGTCGGAATGAGTCAGCGGCGGTCCGGATTCGGTCAGTCTGGAGTCAATTCAGGTCAAGCCGAGTCCGCCGGCAGTCAGCAATTTTGCACAAGTCCGACCAGGTCAGACGAGAGTCATTTTTGGTAGTCATTTGTAGTGGTCTAGTCCGTTAGAGATTCGAGATTGTCGTCGGGATGCACTTTTTTTTTACATAATTGTGATCGCCCAATCCGACTATGTTCGAATATATTTACAACTTGGCGTATCGATTTACCGTAATATCATTTGGGAAGCAAATCAATTCCAGTATAGACTACAAGTGTGTTCCATCTAAATAAATAAAAAAGGATCCAAATCGACGCAACCACTGATGTTCCTCTTCATCTACCTTGTGTGCGACGTTTCCATAGATCAATTCAAGTAGTTTTGCGACGCCCTTGAAGTGGCCACGAATAAGTTAGTGGGCGAGTGAAAGTCCAATGCGACAAGATCGAAGATGTAGGACCACAGCCGAAGGAAGGAAGTGAGGGACTCGAAGCTGCTGGAAGCCCGACGGAAGTCGGACAACACTGGATCAAGCCGGGACGGAACGGGAACCAAGTATATTGGTTTTGAACAGAAAGATAAGGACTTTGGTACGTGGGAACAGGAGAGAGAAAGATGGGAGATCAAGGAAAAGAGATAATCTGTAACGAGCAATGCTATAGCGTCTTATATACGGGTAGCGCGAACCTTTGAAACATAAGTAACACGTGAGCGTGATGATGAGTTAGTGACGTCATCATGTCGCAAGTGACGTAGTGGGCTTGCAGCTGCCACACTGGTGGCGACTCTTGAATCGTCGGAATACTGGACCTCGACGTGGGGAATAATGAAAGGGACGGCAGAGAAACTCTCACAGGTACGAAGGTAGCGCATCACGAAGTCAGGTGTATAGGGGTAGATGGACAGAAGGAAGTGAGGGACTCAATGCTACCGCTGGTGGCGACTCTTGAATCGTCGGAATACTGGACCTCGACGTGGGGAATGACGAAAGGGAGTGCGGCCAACTGGCGGCAGAGAAACTCTCACGAATACGAAGGTAGCGCATCACGAAGTCAGGTGTGTAGGGGTAGATGGACAGAAGTAAGTGAGGGAGTCAACGCTACCACGCTGGTGGCGACTCTTGAATCATCGGAATACTGGACCTCGACGTGGGGAATGATGAAAGGGAGTGTGGCCAACTGGCGGCAGAGAAACTCTCACGGGTACGAAGGTAGCACATCACGAAGTCAGGCGTATAGGGGTAGATGAACAGATTGTGCAACACTCGATAGAAGTGTTTCGCCAAGGCAGGCATGGTGTTGAATAGAGGCTCAGTGTACACATAATGATCTGTGGTGGCTTCCATGATTCATGGGCCAACCGACGGTGAGAGTCTTGTATGTCTCATGGGCCAACCGACGTCGGCCGACATGGAAGAATTCCTCCGAGAGTCATGGGCCAGCCGATGTCGGTTCACGGAGGACAGTTACTCCGAGAACGCCTCCAAACCATTGTATCGGATACTATGGTATTCATTTCCTCCGAACATTGTGTTGGTGGTGATGATAGTCATTTCCTCCGAACAGTGTTACGGGGCGCACCTCCTCCAGATATTGAGATAGAGTAGATTCCCATCAGATAATTGTGGGTTTTCAAAGCATGTTATATGATAGACATCAAACAAAGAGTCGGATAAATATACAACTCAAGTATCACTGGGTTTATGTAAGCATAGATTGTATAGTTCTAATTATTTCTTTCGAGGTAGCTTGGACCAATCCTTTCTGAACCCCTGCCAGTGTCCATGTTTCTTTACAACAGTCAGAGGGCAGTGCAAAATGTGATACAACAAGCTTACCTTGCTTTGGGTGTCACCTTGATCTGTCGCTTTCCCAGACTATGTGTTGCGTTAGGCCCGTCCTAACGTGCTCGACTTGAGCGTGGGTACAGTGGCAGCGTCAATGAAGTGCGACTTAGCGAAAGTAGGTATACGTCCGTAGTAGGAACGCAACCGTCCACAGCACTGGGGCAAGTTCCACCAGGCGTATACGTTCTCTTGCAACCTGCCGAATAAAGGCCAGGCGCACTAGGAGGCTTAGAGCGAGAGATAGAGACGCGACTAAGAGAAGCCAGAGAATAGTGGCTGATGATTCAAGAAGACCAAGCTGAGGAGCTTGGTCTTCGTAAGGCCTAGTAGATATACAATTGACGAGGAGCTTTGAAGCTCCTCCTAAACGTGAAGTACCCAGTAGCGATAGTAGCTCGAACCCTACTACGACTGTCCTAGGTATGAGTCAAGTCCGATGTGAGATACATGTGATACCTCTCCTACGCTGACTGATACGACTGTCCCTGACTAATGCTAAGGTAGTCAGAACCCTGTGAGTCCGCATTCCGTACCGATGAGTCCGATCGTGACATCACCCCTCTCTCAGGTGCGACGCCCCGACGCTCCAAACCCTTCCTCCTCGTACAAGATCCGAGTGCGCGTCGCCTGCGCTGCCCCCTTCCGTCCTCTGCGTGTCTTCTTCTTCATCAGCTCATAGTCCACCATGGTCCGGGCCTCGTCCTCGATGCGCTCCAGCGCGTTGGCCATCTCCAGCCTACGCCGGCTCGCCGACACCTTACCCTGGATCTCCCCCACCGCGGCGATGAGGTCGTCGATCCGCTGGTTGAGGCGTTGCAGCTCTCTGTCGGCGGCGCGGTATTGAGTGATCTCCCCGGTGAGCGAGATGTCGTGGAGGGAGGAGAGGCAGCGGTCTACGCGCGCCCGGTCTTCGAAGCCTTCGGTGAAGAGGACCATGTCCTCGTTTTGATAGATAGGCTTGCCGCCGTAGTTGTAGCGGGGGCGGCATAGAGGGGGCGAGCGTAGACCTTGTCGGACTCGTCGATGATGCCGACCACCATGGGGTCCGGACCCATAATGACTTGGTGGTAACGGGCTTCGCGCTCTACCCCGTCAGGGGAGACGATGCGAAATGGGAGATAGTCCCCCCCGGCGTTGCGCGTAAAGCCGGCGGGGGTGCGTGTGTTGACAACAGCCAGAGGCTGGTGTGTTGGTCCTCCCATCACTCCGAGGTCCCGTTTGTACATGGGGGATCCGTCGGTGTTGAGAGAGTATGGGGTTTCGCGGGGGTCGTCAGTATCGGTGGTCGAAAGAATGTGGGGGTGCGCAACTGCGTAGTCTCCGTCTGTGTCCTCCCCGAGCCCCCATTCATCCTCGCCAGCGTCCGCCGGTGTCGCAGCTGCTGCATTCGCAGCTGCGCCCTCCGAAGTTGCTCATCCCTCCACTCCCGGACGATCTCCTTCCACGGCCGCACTGGCCCGAATTCGACGTGATACCGGGACAGGTCCAGAGTCACCGTGTCCGTCAGCGTGTTGAATGAGGCGATTTGACGCCGGGCCTTCGAGTATGGCGCGGTCTGCTTCCGCGCCGTCTCCCTCCTCATAGGTGCCAGGCTGCGCCTCGGGGGAGTCTGCGATTCCTCCGACGGTAGGGTTGGGGAAGGAGCTGAGTACTGCGATAGCATCTTCGCGGGTGACAGGTCCGCAGGGAGTGACGAGGCTCTGGACCACCGTGTCGATGGTGGACTGCGAGGGCAGGGAGCAGGAGGACATTGTGCGAAGGAAGACAGGGTGAGAGTGAGTAGCAGGGGTTGCTGTGGGACTTAGCTCGTCTTGGGCCCTCTTTATATGTGTTTCTCGTAGAGGGTTGAGCGCCTTGAAGTCTCGTATTGCCTGGTCGGCAAATACTTCGCTCCGGTCGACCCACTGGTTCTCCGAGTCCGGGTATCCCTTCCATTTTACCAGGTATTGGAGTTTCCGAGTTCTCCCGAATCTTCGCAAGTCCAGAATCTTCTCGACCTCGTATTCTTCTTCTCCATCGACTAGATCCGGAGGTGGGCGTTGGAAATTTTCCCCATGCGTGGCGGTCTCTTGATATCTGGTGAGAAGATCTGTGTGGAATACCGGGTGGATGCTCCACTGCGTGGGAAGTTCCAGGCGGTAATTAACTGGGGACATCACCTGTGTTACCCTAAAGGGGCCGTGTCTCTTGGGCGCAAGCTTTGCGGTTGGTTGGTTAGTACGCAGGTGACGTCCCTCCAGCCACACGAGGTCTCCTTCCTTGTATCTGGGCGTATCTTTGTGTTTGACCCATGACCCTTGTGCCTTGATAAGGAGCGCCTTGGCCTCAGCCCTTGCTTCTTGAAATTGGTCGATTCGTAACGCCACTTGTGGGATGGGTGATGGCCTATCGATCCAATCAGCGCGCGGGTTGTACCCCATCAGGAGGTAGAAGGGGGACTTCCTTGTGGTCTCGTGAGGCCAGTTGTTGTGTGTGAATTCCGCGATAGGGAGGTACGCCGCCCAGTTGTCCTGTCGCTCGTTGACCCAGAACCGGAGGTATTGCTCCAGCCACTGGTTGGTCCGTTCCGACTGCCCATCCGTTCGTGGGTGATAGGCCGTAGAGACGTTCTGTGAGATGCCGAGGATGTTACACAGCTCGCGTGAGAACTTGGATGCGAAGCGCGGGTCCCTGTCGCTGATCACCTTAGTGGGTAGTCCGAACCGTAAGAAGACGTGCTTAGCGTATAGCGCGGCGGTTCCTTCTGCCGTGATTTCTTCGTTGCATGGGATGAAGACGGCCGCTTTCGAGCAGTCGTGGTCGGTGACGGTGAGGATGGAGTCGAACCCTTGCGAGAGTGGCAATTTGGTAATGAAGTCGAGTGCAATAGTTTCGAAGGGCATTGCTTCGGGATTTGGGTATATTGGGGAAAGCGGTGCCTTGGTAGGTCGGTTGTTCGTCTTGTGTCTCTGACACTCGGCACACCCCTTCACGTAGTCCAGTACGTCCTGGCGGAGGTTCGGCCACCAGTAGAAGCGTCCTACTAGCTGTGCGGTCTTGTTGATGCCTGGGTGGCCGTAAACCGGGGGAGCATGGTGTGCGGAAATAATACTTCTCTTGTCGTATAGTCCGCCTGTGACTACTCGTCTCCCGTCCTTGTACCAGGTGCCCTCGATCTTCTTTAATCGGTGTGCGTCCACCCAGGGGCGGAGGTGGTCTTCGTCTTGGTGATAAGTAGCATCGGGTCGTTCCATTTCTTCGGGTTCGATGGTTGCAGTAGTTGGCATTAAGGTCTCGACTTGAGTGGCCCGTACGAAGAGTGCGTCGGGAAGGACCACGATATCCTTGTTATCGTCATCCCCGCGGTCGTAGTCCGGTCTTCGAGAGAGTGCGTCTGCTCTTCCGTTTGCGGTACCCTTGATGTGGTGGATCTCGAAGTCGTACTCGGAGAGTTCGAGAACTTCCCTTGCGATGCGTCGACTTATTCGTTGTGGGGATCTCCAGTATTGTAGATTGAGGTGGTCCGAGAACACCTTGATCTTGTGGGGGGAACCCGCTAGTAGGGGGCACCAGTGGCGGAATGCTTTGACGATGGCTAGTAACTCAAGGTCGTAGATGTCGTAGTTTCGCTCGGCCTCGTTGAGTGTTGCCGAGTAGTATCCTATGGGGTGTCGTTTACTGTCCTCTTTACGCTGCAAGAGTACGGCACCCACCGCGAATCCAGATGTGTCTACCTCCAGTTCGAATTGTTCCCGGGTGTCCGGGTGTGCCAGTACTGGCTCGCTCGTTACCAGGTCCTTGAGCTTTGTGAATGTGTTTTCTTCGTCTGGGCCCCAGTGCCACTCCGTGTCTTTTCGCGTTAGACGGTTTAGGGGGCGTGCGTGCGTGGCAAAGCCCTTGATGAAAAGGCGGTAAAAGTTGCAAAAGCCGAGGAAAGATCGGACCTGTTTGACTGTGGTAGGCGTGGGCCAGTCGCGGATGCCGGTGACCTTGATGGGGTCCATGCGAGTCACCCCCTTTTCAAGGATTACCCCCAGGTAATCAATCGAGGTTGCGCCAAAGATACATTTCTCCGGTTTGAAGTACAAGTCGAGGTCCTTGGCGACCCGGAGTATGTCACGTACTGCTGCGATGTGGCCCTCCCTGCCGTTGCGTGAGGCGATGGCGACGTCATCGATGTAGACCCGAATCGTGGTGCCCAAGGCTTCGTGTTTCAGAATAGTGGGTCCGCAGGCGAAGTCCATCATTGCCTGGAAGGTTGCAGGTGCGTTGGTGAGGCCGAAGGGCATGACCAGTGGCTCGAAGAAGCCATAGCGTGTCTTAAAGGCGGCCTTTTCCTCGTCGCCTTCTTTCATGCGGACATTGTTGTATCCCCAGCGGACGTCCAGTTTGGTGTAGATGTCCGCGTTTCCGAGGTCCGTAATGAGATCCTGTATGAGGGGTAGAGGGTACTGATTACGCACGGTGAAGGAGTTGATCTTTCGGTAGTCCTGCACTGGCCGCAGCTTCCCGTCCTTCTTTTTGACGAAGAAGAAGGACGAAGCATAAGGGGATTTCGACGGGCGGATGTAGCCCTTCTGTAGTTGTTCGTCGAGGAATGTCTGGAGTGCCTCATCTTCCTCGTGGGACATGGGATAGATCTTGCACTCTATGGCAGTTGGGGCGTTCTTGGTGAATTCTATGGCGTGGTCCCAGGGTCGTCTGGGTGGGAACTGGTGTGACTCCAGCTCCTTGACCTCTTACCACCACCATCTCCTATGTCTCGCCCTCTCGAACACTACATCTCCACTGGGGGACACCTCGACAACCTCCGCGCAGCCATGACTGACGGGGAAGACGACGGCCAATCCCAATTCTCTGACGACACCGACCATGCGTCGGATGGCCTGAACTACGTCCACGCCACCATCACCCACCAACTCAAGCTCTACGACAACAACAACGAACGTCGTGGGAAGGCCCTCTTCGCGGAGGACCTCTGCTACTGGCTCAACACTCCTGCTCCCGCTTGCGACAACCTCTCCCCCTTGCACTGGCTTGGCCTCAACCCCCTCGTCAGGCTCGGGGCTCCGACCTGTCACTACAGGCCCCCTCCTCCCCCCCCCATTCCTGACCCCCCTGCTCACGACGAACTGGTCGAGCGCATCGCGGACTCCACCTGCGACATCTTCCAGTACTCTATCGCACCCTTCCACGACATTGATGGCAATGTCCAAGGGGGATTCATGGACGTCAACGACCGCCTCGACGACGTCAACAAGAAGCTCGACTTCTTGGCTCGCACCCTCCTCTCCCACCCCCCGGCGAGCACTCCCAGCTCGCCACCATCTGCCACCCCTGTTGCCGCGCCGGCCCAGGATGTGGAGATGGCTCGCCCTCCCACCCCGGCCCCCGTGCCCCCTCCTGCCCCTGCGCCCGCAGCCGCAGTCGTGGCCCCTGAGCCACCTGCCCCTGCCCCTGCCCCTGCCCCCACCCCTGTTTCGAAGCCTCGTGCTAAGAAACCCCGTGCCCAGCCTCCCACCCCTGCACCGGCTACGGTTTCATCCGGTCCAGTGCACGCTCCTACTCCTCCCGCTCGCCCCACCCCCCCGCCCGCACCCAAACCCTCTTTCGCCACTATGGCGAAGACTCCCGCACGGCCCTCATTGGTCGTGTCCCTTCAAACGCCAGTCGCAGGTGGCCCCAAGCCCTTGGCCGTTCGCCGCGGACCACAGGAGCTGGTCGCCCACCTCAATGCCATCCTCGCCTCGGAGGGCCACTCGGTTACCCTGTCCGCTGCTCGGTGGACAGCGAAGAACAACCTTGTGGTCACCGCCGGACCCGACACGACGGCGCATCACCTCACCGCAGCCTCCCACCTCATCTCCGACAGCCTCGCGACCTTCTTGTCCGCCGACAACTCCCCGCTCCTGGTCCAGACCCGGGAGAATTGCAAATGGGCCCGCCTCATGATCAACGGCATCCCCACCGGAGCATCCCTTACCCGTGGGCCCTACACACCATCCGAACTCCACGCAGCTCTCCTCGCAGATAACCCCGCGTACAGGAAGCTGAGACTCACGCAGCCCCCATCTTGGGTGAGGGCACCGACCTCATACGGACCTGGGTCCGTCTCGTCAGTGGTCATTGCCTTCGAGGACCCCTCAGGGGACTCCCTGCGCTCGATCCTGGCCGAGCGGACCCTCTTCGCCTTCGGGCACTCGGGGGAGTTGAAGCGCTGGAAGGCCAAGCCCCGTGTCACGGGTAAAGCCAAACTGGCAGCTTCCTCCTGATTCCTCTCTTTTGGACTGCATTTACGTACCCCCTCCCCCATTTTACACTCCCTACCCTTCGCCCGCACCTCCCCACCCCCCCCCTCATGACCCCCTGCTCGCACCTCGTGTCCCTATGACACGTACTTACACTCGCTTACGCGCTCGCACCGGGGCTAGACCCTGCCCGGCCCAGCCCCACTCACGCTCCCTTAGACGACCTCGGCTTCCTTGGAAGGTGCCGCCCTGGGGGCGGGTTTTCATTCTTTCCCTGCCCCCTCCTGACCCTTTGATCCCCCACCCGCGTTGTTTCAGGGTGGGGGGAACACATTTACCTCACCATTACTTCCCTCAAATTTCGCTTATCATACCTACCTTCTCATTCTTGTCTCCCCGTGATCCTCACCGTCTGACCCTTCTAGGTTACCCCGGGACGCAGTTAGCCTGCCTTTTGAGGCCGTACCCCCGTAGACCCTTAGGGAAAGGATACGTAGTCGTGGCGGGTGATGTGGTTGCGGTCTCGGAGTTTACGTACAGAGTAGCAAGGTTGGGGCGAAGACCGTTCTTGTACTATGTACTGCTGCGGAATACAAATGGTTCAAAAAAAAAAAAAAAAAAAAAAAAAAAAACTGGTGTGACTCCTTCTCGCTAAATACGTCGGCGAAGTCTGCGTATTCTTCTGGGATGGTGGTGACGGTGGTGTGTTGTTGTGCTTGTATGGCTAGGTCGGTGGCGAGGGTGCGTGCTTTGACCTCCTCCCATTCCCTGCTAAGCTCGTACACTGCCTGCTGCTTTTCATCGTCTGTGAACTCGATGGGTTCAGTCGGGGAGAATGCGATGGTGACTTCCCGTTCTGTGGGGTGTGTAGTCCGGAGGACTACCAGGTATGCGTCTTCCTTGATGACGGCGTGTTGCCAGCTGATTTGGGGTTCGTAGGTGGCTAGCCAGGGGTATCCGAGGACGATGTCTTCGTCGCCTGTGTCGGTGATGAGGAAGCGCATTACCTTTCTGGTTCCCTTGGTTTCTACTTCGAGATCTGCACAGTGGGTGATTAGTCCCGCTCTGTTCTCGGATTTATCGATATTCCATATCTTTTTGGGAGTGTCCAGCTCTTTTAACCCGATCCCCATTCGTTTCGCAAATGCGGGTTTGATGAAGCTGTCTGTGGCTCCGCTGTCTACTAAAGCTTTTACTTCGGCCATGTTGTAACTTGTTCGGATGGATACTGGAATTCTCAACGATCGGTAGCGTGTGATTATTACAGAGTTACAACGGAGTGCCCTCACCCAGGCCGTCGGGTTCAGGCGTTTGGAAAATCCTCTCTTCCCCACAGTTCTTGAAGGACTAGGTCCTTTACTTCGTCCGGTGCTCCGGCCACTCCCTGCAGCCAATCCTTAGCTTGTTGTTGCGGTGTGGCTGCGGCGCGTGCCTCCACTCTCGGTTCTTTGGCGTAGTAGTCGGTTTCGGACCTCCGACTGCTGCTTCCTTGTGCGTTGTTACGGTGCTGCGGGCAATCACGACTGAAGTGTCCCTTTTGGCTACAGGTATAGCAGATGACTTCCCTTGCGTCTCGGGGAAAGCCCCTTCCTCTGCCGCGTCCCCTCGGTCCGCCGCGCGGCGGGTACGGAGGTCTTTGTTGGTTGAGTATAAATTCTGCTCCCGCGAGTCTGGTCTGGGAGTCTTCGGCTTGTGCTCCTCTAGCTCTTGCCCGGTCTGCGGAGGTGTCCATTGCGTTTGGGTCGCGGTACGGGAGGTTTCTGGGTGCCCAGCCGCTTTGGGGGGTTCCCCATTGGCTGGGACGTGGGGTAGTCTTTGCAGTGGGTGGTTTGAGCGAGTTAAGACGTGCCTGTAGATGCATATACTGCTGTTGCTTCTTCATTGCCGCTTGCTTCCATGCCTCGAAAGTAGCGGGCTCATACTGTTCGTAGACCTTGGTGAACAGTGCTCTGGGTAGTCCAGCTGTGAATAGATCCAGCGTTTGAGGGGCGTCAAGGTGGTAGTCAGCCTGGCGAGCTAGTCGTTCAAAGGTTGCTACGTAGCTGTCGATGTCCCCATCCTTCATGTGGACGCCTTTGCGCAGTTCCATTTGCGCTTGTTCCTTCTCCATAGTGTTGGTGAATCGCCTAGTGAAGGCGCAGAGGGTTTCCTCCCAAAGACGTCGAGTGTGTTCGGGGAAGCCGGTGTCGATCTGGCGTATGAGCCAGTCGGTCATGTACATTACCCACTCGTTGACTTGCTCCCCTTGGATGTATCCGAGGAAGAGGAGTGAGCGTCGATAGTAGTTGCGCATGATGTCGCTTGTACTGTTGATCCCTTGGTAGAGGTTCCATTGTGCCCTAAATTGCAGGGCCTTGGTGTGGTCACCGTTGAAGATCTGGGGTGGATTGCCTTGTAGTCTGTCAGAGGATCGGGGTTGGTTACCTATGGGGAGTGCTCCAGGGAATCCCCCTCCTCCGGGCGGCCCTCCGCCTCCGTGCAGTCCTCCTCCTCCTCCGGGTGGTCCTCCCCCATGAGGATGGCTTCTCCCGTCGCCTCCTCCTCCGGGTGGGTCTGGTTCGTCGGGGCCTATGGCCCTCATGAGAGCTGCGTCGTCGGCATTCATGCGGTGTCCGGTGCTGGGGTCGATTGGGAGCAGGTCTTCTGGGACTCCGTCTTGTGGTCGTTGTATGGGGTCCAGTTGAAGTGCGTATGTTGGTTCTAGTTGGGTGGTAGTCATCTCGTTAGGGGGGTGAACGACGATCTGCTCAGCTTGTGTTCCTTCGTTCAATGTTATTCCCCTTGCTAGGTTGGCTAGCTCTTCTTCCTCTTCCGCGTTTACTTGCGAAAGGTGATCCTCTTCTTCACTGTTTCGTTCCGACTCGGAGTCCTCTTCTTCTTCTGTGGTGCTGGCGGTGGGTGCACCGTCGATTGGTCCGGCCCGTGCGAGGGGAACCACTTCGCTTTCCAAGATGTCGCAGCGGTATTCGTTTGTGGTTGGTCGAACTACTGTGCGTACTCCTGCGTCGTTTGTTGCGAGTATGCACCAGCAAGTATGTTCGAAGCTGAACTCAACTGGGTAGTAGCGACTGGGTCGATTTGGGAAATCGACGAAGTATCCGGTTTCTCCTCTGTGTGTCCTCCACCTAGCAGCTTTCAAGTAGCGTGTAGGGACGTTCCGTTCTCCTCGTTCTGGGATGGTGTATGCTTGGACTTGGTTCCAGCCCCACCGGTCTGCTGTTGTGGGCGCCACTGTGGTGTCAAAGATAGCTTGGTCTTAATGTTGCGTTAGGCCCGTCCTAACGTGCTCGACTTGAGCGTGGGTACAGTGGCAGCGTCAACGAAGTGCGACTTAGCGAAAGTAGGTATACGTCCGTAGTAGGAACGCAACCGTCCACAGCACTGGGGCAAGTTCCACCAGGCGTATACGTTCTCTTGCAACCTGCCGAATAAAGGCCAGGTGCACTAGGAGGCTTAGAGCGAGAGATAGAGACGCGACTAAGAGAAGCCAGAGAATAGTGGCTGATGATTCAAGAAGACCAAGCTGAGGAGCTCGGTCTTCGTAAGGCCTAGTAGATATACAATTGACGAGGAGCTTTGAAGCTCCTCCTAAACGTGAAGTACCCAGTAGCGATAGTAGCTCGAACCCTACTACGACTGTCCTAGGTATGAGTCAAGTCCGATGTGAGATACATGTGATACCTCTCCTACGCTGACTGATACGACTGTCCCTGACTAATGCTAAGGTAGTCAGAACCCTGTGAGTCTGCATTCCGTACCGATGAGTCCGATCGTGACACTATGAGGATGAGGGTTGTGAATTACCTCAGTGGGTGTTGGCTCGGAGGGTGGAATATTGTCACTCTGTTCCACATTGGAGGATGCTATGTGAGCAGGTAAGTAGGCATCTGTGCATGGAAGCAATAGCCGGACTTACAGGAGTGTTGGGGTACAGATGGATGCTCTAGAAATCGTGTAGAGACAATTCCTGCTTGTTCCAGACCTTCAGTGTCAGATCCAGCAGGATTCATCTGCACTGGATGCGGAGAAGGTGGTAGTGGTGGTAATGGTAATATTGAACTGTTATCAGCAATGTTGTTCAGTTCTCTAGCATAGTTCTCTTCTTCATCATCTGCACCAGAGGTAGAATCATTCTGGTGCCGTCTCCGGGCTGGGAGATGCCCAGAGGACTTCTCCACATCTGAATCAGCAAGAAGTTCACATGATGGATTCCAGATGAGGGGAGTCAGTCCATCTTCCTTCCTCTGCCTCCAGTAAATAAGCAGGTCATGCACATCATTCAATCGGATCTTTGAGGGGTCTGCCCACTGAAACCCAGGTGGATAACATTCTTCCTGGATCCAGGTGGCCGGAGTTGTGGATAGCTTTGCCCATGGGATGGTAGCATAAGGTTTACCGGAGATGAACCCTAATGAACATGTACATATGTGAAGCAATACAATGTAGATCATGGGGGTGACTCACTAATATGGGCAGTGCAATAGCCTCTAAGTGCTGTCTGAACCACCTTGGTTTGGTGCCCACCACCCTTGATAATAGATGGAAGTTCAGGTTCCCCAGTTTCATCAGTGGTTATTTGGACAGGGATCTTGATTGTCCTTGAAAGGTTCTTCTGAGCATTTTGATTATCATCTGTGTCAACCATGAGACAATGATATACATTGATGGAAGCATGTCAAACCTTTCTCAAAGCACTTCCTGCCATACTTCTTCCATTTGTCCCAGAGCACAGACTCTCTCCACTTCGGACAGAAGTCATTAAAGTCCAGTCCTCCACCTACATCAGCATTCCACTCATCCCTGACAATGGAAACGTCAATTTCTAGTCAGGCCAGTGACAGAACATGAATAATTTACATTGAAACCTGTGGAGTTCCATCCTCGTTCTCATATGCAAGGAGAACTATGGAGCAAGCTCCACATGTTCTGTATAGCTGGGTTTGAAAGTCCCTTACTATCCGGCCACGGATAGCAGCTGAAGCCATCCTGGAAGGTGACAAATCAGTGTAGTACATGGAGTACTGTAACTTGACTTACTTGGCCTGAATGCCCTTTGGAGGACCATGATCTGACCATTCTTGAGCAGTCTGTGCAAAGCGCTCCTGTTCCTCAACTGAGAGCTTCTTCCACAACTCAGTGGTTGCATCTTGGATGGAAGCAAGGAAGTCTTGTGTTCCAGGAGCAGCTCCGGACATATCCTCCGTAAGCTTCATGATAGCCACTTTATCCTCGTGGTAGAAGACATTCCTTGCAGACCACCTCCGAACGAAATTGATAACCGGACGATGAGGAGGGGAGTAGTGGTTGTAGTACCACTTTCTGATTTTCTAGAGTACATGTGTATCAGTGGGCTTATAGCCATGCAAAGAAGTTGAATACCTGTTTAGCTTCCTTCTTATTGAATTGAGAGTTATCAGGCTGTCTCCTATATACCTCTCCCACTGCCTTCTCCAGAATCTTATTCCTCATCTGTGCATCAGCCTGCTCAAACTCATCCATATAACCCCTCAGGATGGTTACATCCTGAGGTGATAATTTAAACCCCTCTTGAGTAGGAGGAAGAGCTGGTCCAGGGTGTTCATCTGACTCGTGAGAAGATTCAGACATGTGTGGATATGGTTGGTGTAATGTGGGGAAGTGAAGTGCAAGGGTGAACGTGGATAGCTGCACTCATCATGACTGAATATATATAGTGATCTATGTCTACTGTAAAATGCTCCAGAAGTCTAGATAGTGTGATGAAGCACATTTGGCGGTTGGCAGACTCGGAGTAAAGGTACAATGTTTCAACATAACACATGTAACATGATGGGTTTCAAGATATATTTGTCAGAACCAGTGACACTAGAGAGATAACAGGTGGATACCAGAGTGCTTCAATCATGGTAAAACCTGTTGACGCAAGATGAAACGAAATGAATAAAGCATGGGATTCCGGAGGCTTCACTTCGTTTCAAGACTCCGTTGGATTGAACACCGGAGACAGACAAAACGCATTACTCTGAAGTAGATAAACAGCGACAAACAATCACGGGACAGTTGCATGTTGCATAAGAGGTCATTTGAAACGACATAGATTGGTGAAGCATGTGGTTATCGACCTCTATATACGCCTGACAGAAGGGCAAACGGGTAGATACATTGTAAAGTACAGTTCTGGGCTACTACAACTCCGAAAGTTCAGCCAGAAACTGGTCAAGACTTGTCAATGTGTTCTCCGAATTCACTCAGATGGCCTCCATCAACTGATTACGCTCCACAAGTTGTGTACGAACCTTCTCCATCATCGCTCGCACCTTTGTTGCCTCTACCATGCCTGATGGCGAGTCCCTGTTGGGAGTCGGCTGCTGAGTATCACTGGCCACTGCAGGTACCTGATAAATGGATAAGCGGCTGAAAATGGAGTCAGCAGTCTGATGTGACATACCGTGCATCCCTCACTCTCGGGATCGGTAACGACTGGGGTCAACTCCGGAGTAACAACCGGCTTCTTGTGCAAGAAAGCAGTAAGTTGTGAGTGATGCGGTGCAGGTGTGGAATCGTCGTCGACAGCCATTGCATTGCTCAAATCCTATCAGAGTCACGATTAGTTTAGATAATCGACATGATTGCCAACTCACCATCGGAGTGACAGTAGCAGCAGGTACTGGTGTCTGCACAGGAGGAGGGGTGTGTGTAGGTTGCCTGTGGAGGAACGAGTACTTCGGAGTGGGTTTCACCTGTGGCGTTGCACCAGATGGAGGCGTAGGAAGTGGGCCAGGTGTGGTAGAGGATGCAGCACCAGGAGTGGCAGTGGCTGTAGATGGGCGGGTGGTAGCACCACCAGCAGATTTGCTGGGGCCACTAGTCGCAGTAAGCTTTCGAGCGTTCGGGGGCATCTTTCCGATATACGCCCACTGCCCTATGGCAATATGCGTTGGGATGGCACTGTGAGTAATGCCTACCAAAACGGTGCACACCTGAATCGGACTCCGCTATCTCGTCTTGCCGGGCAGGGGGTGACATGTGGGGTGTACCTCATATCTCTTTGCATCCACTGTCACTATATTTTCGGGCAACCAGGACACGTGGGTGGTAGATCGATGAGATGATATTCAAACGAATGGGCCTGCATGGCCTACCAGATGGGGCGATCTCGGAGTTATCACTCCATAGTCTAGGCTCATATCTCGGATGGAAGCGACACGTTTGATGGCATGTGGATGTCTAGAACAACTCAGGATGATGTCATTGGAGTGGCCTGTCCAAGACATCGGACTTGTGAGACCGGCGTGGGTGTGGAGCGTACCATATCAGTCGAATCAGATAAGGATGACACATGCATGTTCGGAGACTGAGACATTTCTGAGTCATTTCCGAGGGAAACATTGTATCCCTCCGTCCGCACACTAGACCATCATGGCAATGAATGATCCTGTGAGCCATGCTGAGAGACAGCTCATAGCGATTGCCTGTCGACTCGATACTGCCCTCCGCTATCGAGATGAGCATGGGGCAGATGACGACTGGATCCGCCAAGGCATTGATGATGAGATGGTACGTCCTCCTGTCTTGTTTCCAGCTTGGTTATGACCCTGGCTGATGTTTGTAGATCGGAATCAATGAAATTTTCGAGGCGGCTGGTAATACTGTACCCAGGTTGCATGCCCTCCTCCGTATGATTGGGGAAAGGAGTGAGCGTGCGCAGGACCTCAAAGAGACTCTCAATCTCGACGATTTCAGCATCAACGAAATCAAAAAGTTCTGTGCCTTCGCCCACAAAGAAAACCCTCAATGGCACCCCCTGCTCACCATGTCCAATGTCCGAGATCTCGTGTCTCAGCTGCCTCCGGCTGTTGAGTGGTGGCTCCCTGGTGAGCCCACCATGGAGGACGAAGAAGCAGCCGAGGATGCTGCAGCAGAGGCCAATGCCGGAGAGGAAGACGGAGACGGCGACAACGATGATGAGATTCAAATAAGTGAGTCTACCCACTATACAATGTTTGGATATTGCTGATAACTCGGTCAACATAAGCTGAGTCTCCGGATACCGCTGGAACTGTGCAGCCACGGCGCTCTGGACGTAACACCAAAGGAAAGGCACCTGCTCGTGCCAATGACGATTCTGGTACTGTGGACGTCTCGGATGGCAGGGACGACATTGAAATGTGCGAGATCGTCGATAACCAGAAGACTCCGAAGAAATTTCAGCCGGTCAAACGTGCAATCGTAATCTCACCAGCATCAGAGGTCCCTGCGAAGCGACAGCAGCGCAGGACCAGTGCTGCGGCTAAGGCAGCAGCGAAGACTATTGGTCATTTGCCAAACCCGGTACGTATAGTACGTCCTCCGAAGCGGAACGTGCTAACACATATTTTAGGACTTTTGCGGCCCTTGCCAGAGCCATGGTGTGTCGGAGTGCCTACCTCAGACCGACGCCCCAAAGGCGCACGTCTGTCAGATGTGTAAGATTAGGAAGGTGCCGTGCAATCCTCCGCCGAAGTGGGCGATCCCCCAGATCGAGGCGAAGCAGCAGGCAGCGAAGGCCAAGCAGGACGATAAGAATCGCAAGCGTTCCGCTGCGAGTACGTCCTTTCCCTTCACAAATAGATTTCAATCGCTTAACCGGACTTAGCCATTATGGAAGACCTTCCTCCAATGCTGGATGGTCTGAAGACTCGCCTCGATTCCATGGAAACTAACTTCACAGCATTCCAGGAAGCCATGGACGTGCACATGGGGGCACTCCAGGACGTTCTACACAACATCGACCTCATGATGCGCGCCCTATGCATGCGATACAAGATTACCCCTTCTACCCTCGCCCTCCGTATCCCGCCAGTTCCCCTATTCGAGCAAGGCGCTCCTCCCCCATCTCCGACCCCTGGCCCATCGTCAATCGCATCTACCATCAGTTCAACGTCGTCCGCTGGATTCGACGTTTCCCAGCTATCGATCACTGCCCCCCCTTCTTCTGTGGCCTCGGGCAGTGGTACCAGACAGATTCATACCCCTGGTGCGTCAGGAAACGTGATACTCGTTGTGCCACACTGCTGATATTATGTAGCACCGTTATCTCGCACTCCGAGCCGTGGGCGTGGGGGGGCTGCCATCAAGCCTCCATCCAGAGCTCCAAGTGCCGCAGGGTCTAGGGCGTCGTCTCGCACACACGACTGAAGGCAAAGGGCCATAACATGTAACCAGATCGTCATTCCTAATGTACCTGTACTACCACACACCTAGCAGTATGCTAGAGTTCGAATCGAATCGGAGTTGAAACGATGTTTTGTTCCGAATGCAGCCGCTCATCTCGGACCTGGAAATATCAAACGAAGTCCGAAGCGGCAGATCACAGCTTGGCACATGTGATCTGGTGAGCAAATTACGAAGGTGCTGTGACTTCAACTGACTTCGACTGTGCCAAACGTTGGTCAGCCCCCAGATTGGTCAGTCTTGACTGCTCCGGTGTAACCACATCGTCATTCGTATTGTACCTTTACTACCACACACATAGCATTATTCTCAAGTTCGTATCGAATTGGAGGTGGAATTGTGCATTGTTCTGAACACAGCTGGGTTGTCTCGGACCTAGAATGATCAGGCGAAGTCCAAAGCGGCAGACCAAGGTTTGCACATGTGATTTGGTGGGCGAATCACGAAGGCGCTGTGACTTCAACTGACTTTGACTGTGCCAAACATTGGTCAGCCCCCGGATTGGTCAGTCTTGACTGCTCTGGTCAACTGGCTACATGTAGCAATCAACTTGTCATCTGCCAAGGTGCTCCACTTCACATGACATTGGTACATGCTCGTCATCGATACTGCCCACAATCCTAGCACACAGAGTGTCAGCTGACATTCAAGCTGTTGAGCATGATCAGACACTCAATTGCATATATTCATTCCCACCGGACTACCACTCTATTGGCCACTCTGGCCTCAACTATGTATCAACTTAATCATATCTTTTGAGGATTCACTTGAGTGCTACTCCAACTCCGAGCAGTTTGGTGATCACATGTTATGTGTGATAAGCATGATATGAGTGTTTCTAGTGTAGTGTGATTCAGGAAAAGTAAAGATACATGAGGAAACGTTGGGCTTGGTCCTTTCTTCTTCTCACACCACTTGCACTACTACTCTAGGAGTCTATGTTCTTCAATGACCTATCTGGACCTTGACTTAATATAGAACAATGCATGGCCGATTGTCCAGAACTGCAGTGTACCTGTTCCTGTAGTGTGTCATCGCTTGCTCTACTTAGCACCAGATTATACCAGTAGTGTACCACATGTGCTAGCTGATGTATGTGTGCCTATAAAGATATTTCACAGACTCAGGGGGTGCATCACATCCACTATGATCCGATCCAATCTGACCCATCATTACCGCTGACACCGGACATTCATTTCCGTGAATATCGGAGATAGCCAAGATTTAGTGACACATATCCGTCTCCATGTTTAGTGCTAGTCAACAAACGCTGTGCACTCCACCAAATGTCCCAATCCCCCATTTGTACATCTGAGGCTGTATACCTGAGGGTTTGGCACATGTCCGGAACAGTTGACTCTATTGTGATGATAATGCCACTGATGTGATATCACTCAGGGTACATTTGCAGCATACTGGGCACATCTTGCCTGGAGCTAGACAATGTGCTATACCTTAGAGTAGGTGCTCAGAATGTATGTATTCAACTGTGTGACGTGCTATCCCATTATCCATGAGACAGTAAACATTTTGATAGCATATAAAAGCACATGTGAGACCACCTTGCACTATCCAACGATATCCATACCACCTTATCTGACATGGAGTCTTGCTCCCACTTCAAACAAAGGACTTTGACTTTCTCACACGACCATGATAGTCCCACCAATCTCTCCGAACCTGAGGACAGCATGCCATCGGATGTTGATCCATTTGATGATGAAGACATGTATTCAGTTGACTACAATGATGAAGCCATAAGCATCGGGTCGGACTCAGACCATGTCATTTCAGACAGCTCTGGATCAGATGTCTCGGACCTGGGTGGCACCAACTCAGATGGTGAGTCACAACATCTGTCAGGGATAATGGTATGTATGTCACTTGAGGTGCATCTGCTAGTTACCTCATGTTTGAAACAGTGCGATAAGACCATCCTGCAGGTGGAGCGCCTTCAGAATGACTCAGAGAACATATTTGTCATGGCCAAGGCACTGTGTGACTCCCAGGGAATTGTGTTGTCCTCAGACAATAAGGAGGTGAGGGTCTAATTATCCCAACACCTCATAACACATCAGCCAAGATATCAGCTTATGTATTTGGTACACTATAAGTCTGCAGGTAGCCATTATATGGATGGAGCACTCAATGATGGAGTTAGACCCATGTGATCTGGAAGGTGACTATGGGAGCGTGATACATATGATTGTTGAGATATGTGTGGGGTACATAGCTGCAAGGATTCAATAGACTATCTTGGAGCAACACCTCCATTTGTGAATATCCAATCTCGGAGACACAGCTCTGGGAGACCAACTCCGTAACACTGATTCCGAGTTATCAGTGCCCTGTTAGACCCATTGGTTGGTACTTGTGAGGAACGATCGCAGTTGCATATATATAAACAGAAGGATTCATACCAGCATACCAGAACCTACCACACTCACACCCTTCCTATCTACACCTCCTGTTCATCACAAATGCCTCGGAGACGTGCAGCAGAGTCCCTTCTGCCAGCTGAGGATGGCATTGAAGAAGTTATCATCCACCATAGAAGGACCAAGAGGGGCATTCGGACCACAGAAAAGGCTGTCCCAATTCTCCTCCCAAGTAAGGCAAAGCCTGGACAGTCCTCCCATTTAAAGCAGGGGAAGGACAATGATCAATTGGGGTCAGACACTGCAGAAGGATCTCAAGTGATTTTGAACTCCTTGGGTGATACACAATCGCAGCAATTTATAGATGAGCAAATGGAAGGACTTCCTGATGATGAAATGGAGCAGGGTCGACCACAGCCAACTGTATGTATCAGACACCATCTGTATGTGGCCGAGGTGCTAATTAGATGTAGACTGTGATGGAGCAATGGATTCAACTCCGGAGCAAGTACCTCCACATGCTGTTGGAGATGGAGAGTCATCCATCGTCCTCCAAATGCTCGTTGTGCTATGGACATGGTGATATCAAGTGCCCTAACTGCGTTGGGACACCACTCTTTTGCAAGTCCTGCTGTGTCAAGGCCCACAGGCATTCTCCATTTCACCGGCCACTGCTATGGACTGCAACACACTACACTCCAGTTTCACTGCACTCACTTGGATATGTGCTATTCTTTGGGCATGCTGGTGAACCATGCCCACAAACTGTTGAGGTATGATTCCATCACATCATCCAATATGTCCTGGTGCTCACACTCCTGTAGGGCATTAGAGCAGCAAAGGGATCCCACAGAAAAGGGAACCAGCACACCAGACATGGATCATCCTCTTCCTTGCAATCTGTTCAAGAAGAGCTAGAATCTCTCCAAATTTCTAACCAGTTACCCATATCAACTGCTCCAATCATTTTGGATACCCTGTTTGACCATCCGGACATTCCTCTGGATCCTGTGGATATGTTTCCAGATCAAGTGCAGAGAGAACCCTCTGGAAATCAGATGCTAACAATTGTGGACAGGAGTGGCATCTTTGAAATGGAGGCAGTGTTCTGTGTCTGCTCTGAAACAGATAACCAGGATGAGCAGCTGCTCCAGAGTGGTTTCTTTCCTGTGACCTTCAAGCAGATCAGGACTTTGTTTACATTCTCAGTGCTTGATGACTTCTTGAATGACAACTTAGAATGCAAGACAACAGCCCAACAATACTATTCCAAATTGCAAAGTCTGACCAGCAGAATGTTCCCAAGCCTTGTTCCAGTCTGTTCCCCTGATCACTCATTATTGTTTTATGGCTAATACATAGTTCTAGAATATGTACAAACAGCTGTTGAGGACGTCACGTCAATGGTGAGATATCAAGTCCAGAATGGAGCAGGGGCTCGGACATCAATCAGAGGACACAGCTCCGGATGGCTCTCTGGCAATATTCTGCCCGGCGTGTCCACAGCCAGGAATCAATCTTCCAAATGATTGGAAGACCAGATATGAACTGTATGTCCCAGCTCCGAATGATGTGTTCTGATAATTGATCTGGTATAGAAATGAACTGATTCGAACATTTATTATGGATGGAAATTTCTCAGCAGAGCACATGAGGCACAGATCTGGGGAAAGGGATGTTGCGCTATCAGCTGGAATGGCCTTCATGGCAAATCCGGAATTGTACAAAGCTCATCTCCAGAGTGGGACTGAAATTGTCCAGGTATGTTGAGTCTCCTCACCAAGATGTATTTGGCTGATAGTCTGACAGCCCAGCACATGCAATACATACAAGGCTATTGAACAGGCAAATTCAAGCAGGGCACACCTTGATGTCACAGGGATTGGTGCAACAGCTTGCTGCCATGGGTTCTTTGTTCCAACCTCTGTAGTAGACTTCCAGAAGGGAGAGAGGTATGCTCCATTCATTGAGGCTTCCCATTCTTTGACTCATTGTCCGATCTCTTTCAGGCAAATCAATATGGACTACAGCATATGCAAAGCTCTCTCTTACAACATGGAAGACATGCCAGTTGCATTGGTGATGTATGACATCATGTGTCAATATAGAGTGCACTTTGAGGAGCGAATCAAGAGCAGCCCAGAGCTGTCACTACCCAGCTCAGAGAGTCTAGAACTGCGCATGGGCATTGGACTGTTCCATATACATGGACATCAAGACTCATGCTTGCCCAGGTTTTCTCCGAGTTACATTCCAGGGGCAAAGCAGGTGGATGGAGAGATTATAGAGACCTTATGGGCTCCATTGAACAACATATCACGGAGCACACGAGGCATGTCCCTGGTTCACAGGCAAGAGGTTCTAGATACCCACATGAACCACTCCAACTGGAAGAAGCTGGTCCGGATTGGTGAGGTTCCATTATGCATGATGGCATATGGGGTTAATCTCACCTGGATACAACAGTTCCATCACTTCTCAAGCGTTGGAAGCACTTGGGACCTGGCCTGGATGCAAGCTCAAAGGCATTTGAATCACTTAGTGAACATTTTAAAGAAAAGACCCAACAGTGGCTCAAGGAGGACATAGCTGCACAGACCGACAGAGGTACTGACCCCTCTAGCATGGACATATATGACACTGTGAAACAGAAAGGTGCGGAGACTCAGCATAGATGGTCTCCTCCGAGCTGATGCAGAATTTCAGCTCCATCTCGTGCTGAAATCCAACTGCAACTCATGGTGGAGGAGGATGGAGACCATTCCATTCGTGGAGAGACATCCTGGATCTTATGTGGCCTCAAGATTCAGGAAATACAGTAGGTTGACTTACAGTGTCACCATCACTATTCTGATGACTTGTCCAGATTGGCCATCAGATATCAGCTCCGGAGTCATGGCATGAACACAATAGAGGAGTCTCAAATTATTGAGAACAAGCGCATCCGCCTCCAGAAGTGGTTGACATGTTTTCACACCAGGCAGATGCCTTCCTCCTCCACCATCAGCCCATAGACGATGCACCAATACCATCACTGGGTGACTATGCAGAGTATGACCATGTGGATGACATGGATGATTCCTTAGCTCCGAGATCCAAGCCCAGGTGTCTGATATCTCTGGAATGGAGGGTACTAATGCAGAAGATATTCCCATTTTACTGCCATCAACACTTGGACTAGATTGGTGCATCCAGCATGGAGTCCGGTCTCTGGCAATCAAGGAAGCCAAGCTGCGATATGCACAGGCAAATGACTCCATTCACAGGATTCGTCTTGCATTGGGCTTCAAGTCAGCTCTCTTCCGGACCCAAGTTAGAAGTGCCCGAACACAGAAGACCAAACTCGTGCCTGGACTGCAGTGCAGAACGTTGATACTACAGTCCATGAGCATGCTCGGAACTATGGCATGGCAAGAGATGCATACATCAAGGTACAGCAAGCATCTGATGGTTCACTGGAATTACCACCACTCCATGCAATGGACCTTCGTGTGAAGACCGCCATTCTTGGGGCTGCAGAAGTGGGACAACGGAACACACAGCTTCCATGGATCTGGAGCTTTGGTACTTCTAATGTGGAAGGTGGAGCATGGTTTGAGGAATGTAAGTAGCTGCTTGATTGCCACACATGACCCCTGCTCATTAAGCGAATAGTTAGTCGGGTGCATTGGCTCCGTGCGAAAGCACAGCATGAACGATGGAAAGAGGAAGATAAAGCAATCAAGAATGAAGCAATGTGGGTGTCACGAACCTAAGAGTTTGGGTCGTGACTCAGGCGTCTAAGACCGGTCCGCACCGGCCCGGTCTTATGTAATCTCCTTCCTAAAGGGGAAATCCGAAATCGGAGTATGAATTTCGTACTCGACGATCACGTGATTGGTCACGTGATCTCTCATCGTTTATCAAGTCACCTGACGACTCCAAGTCATACCACTCCCTGGATTTATCTGATTGGACTGCGGAGCGCAGTCGTACCACTCCTGCGATTATTCCCATTGGACTGCAGAGCCGTCACACCATTATGGCGCAATCAACTGCGGGACAGTCGTACGATACAATACTGATTCCTCATTGGACGTTATATTTAGATGTCTCTGGAACGTTCCATTCCGCAGTATTCGCAGCACCCGTGGGCGGCCCTAAGCCTGCCCTAAACCTACGCACAGACCATCCCTGTAGGTATATAAGCTAGCGCAATAGAACGGACAGTCCCTCAGACTGTCCACTTGTGACATCCTCCCTTTGCCTCTCCCAGCCTCGAGCCTGTGCCCCTTCAGCTGCAAGTCGAGTAGCTTGCACTTAGCGCCACTTCCCTGAGCCGTCGCGCCAGTTCTGACGGTTGAGCCAAAGCGTTCCATCACAGTCGTCCCTGTGCCCGCCTCGCGTTCTCCACCACCCCTGGTCTTCCGCTTCCGCCGTCGTGATTCCCTGTCGAGTGACAGTGAGTCATCACACTTGGACAGTCTAACCCAATTAGACCTGACCCCGGGTGTTCCCTTTAAGTGTCAGACTACGACTTCTCGCAGTTTGGCCAGTGGGACGGAGATTCTGCCTCGTACTACGAGGATAACGATAACGACTCCCCCCTTGATCATCTCCTTCCCCGTCGCTCCACCGTCTCCCCCCTCCGTCTTCCGTCACCCCTCACCCCCCATCGCATCCCCCTCCGCCTTCATACAAGAGTTTGTAGAAGGCTCGTCTACCTCTGGTGTACAGTACGAGTACACCCTCACCGACATCAACGGTGAGCCCCTGTCCGGGCTTCCATCGCCCATCACCCGTCCCGAGACTCCGCTTGAGTACGCGGAGTACCCCCTGATTTCGATTCACGGACGCAAGTAGTGGTCCGTTCCCGTCCCCCTCGCGTCCTGACACCAGAGTTGGTGTACCCTGACCCCCCTTCCGAGTCCCCCGTCGAGGCTGCCCCTGAGCGCCCTTCCTCTGCCCCCTCCCGTGTCTCACCCCCCGTGTTCCCTCTGACCCCTTCTCTTTCGTCCCGGCTATTCCTGACTCGACGCCACTTTAAGTAGTGGTAATAGATTGTTGCCTTGAACTCTGAATCGAGTGATTCAACTCAACGCAACAGTAAGTCATTCTTTTGTTTGGTTCGTTGGACTGTAAAACCGAGCGGTTTTAAGTGCCTCCACCACCCCCTCCTTACGCGCTAACCGAAAGAGAACACGACGCGAGAGCTCGCGCCCTCTTCAACACCCACAGGAACCGACAAGTCCGTCGGTACTAACCCTCCTCGTCGTATTACGAACTCTCTGAGTCGTCCCGCATCGACTGTTGGACGGACCCTCCCTTGGTGCTCAAAAATCTAGTCAACCTCTTCGAGTTTGGAGAGCTCATAGATCACGACAACTACAACGACTTGGTAGACGATCTCTCCGCTGTGGTCGACGCCTGCAACGACCAACTCCTGTTTTGGCACCTCTCCGACATCATCACTGACCAGCTTCTTCTTTGGACCAAGAGCGATTACCTTTGGTTCAATTACATTCCTCCCCGACGCGACTACCTCATCCGACAGCTCCAAGTCGGAAACCCCCAGCGGTACATCGACCGTTTCCGCCTCTCCTACGAAGAAATCCAATTATCCTTCTGCGAAGTCCGTGTAGTGGATAGAGAAGGACCCGCTCGGTTGGTTATAACCGAAGGAACCGAGCTAACCTATTCCTGGAGTCGAGAGACTTGGGAAACTACCCTGACAAATCTGGACCACGATTTGGTCAACCCCCGCGTCTTCCACGACCCTCCCCCCGAGCCCAACGATCCCGAGCTTGTAGAGCTCCTAGTAGGCCGAGTCAACAACCCGATTGACCTACTAGCCCGCCTAGCCCTCCCACCGAGTAGCCCGGAAACAGAAGAAACCAGCACGACCAACGCCTGGGGAGAAGAACCAACTCTCATAGGACCCTGCTGGTGCACTCAAGAGGTGTGCATCTGTGGCTATAGACCAGACACCCCGCCTACCCCTGAAGGAGTAGTACTCTGGTCCCCTGGAATTAACTACTTACCTTATAGGAGTAGTTGATTAAATTTGACATAAGCTACTTTTGAGGTAAAAGTGCGCTGAGTCGAATATTCCGAGCATTCTTACGAGTGTAAGAGTTGGACATCCTGGAACCCATTACGAATTGGGCTATCACTCTGGCTTCATCCCATACGGTACAAAGACAACCCCGCCGTCGCTTCCAAGTAAGAAATTCCCACATTTCTTCCCAAGAAGAATCCCCAGTAGTCCCGAGAAGACCTACGGGACCCCGACACCCCCTGCGCGCAACTGTTCCAACAGTCCCTGACCCGGTCATCCCAAGGACCAATCAAGCTAGACCAGGCGAACCGGTCTATCCGAGTATCTACCCAGCTGGACGAGTAATCCGACTGTCCCAAGTAACCCAGTTGCAAGGCACCATTCGACCAGCAGCGATGAGGCTCACTTCCTAGAAACCCAACCCCGAGATCTTCATTGTCACTTACCTGAAGCAATGTTACGAACTATCTTGGTTTCCTCCTTTGCATCTCTCGACTCCTGTACTTTTACGATACGTTCCCATGACTTGCGCTTCTCGGCTTCCATTCCGCGCCTTGCGCCTCGGCGATAGGATGGCCAGTTTTACGCTTTGTTTCATCCGCTGACCATTTCTCAGTCACGCGTCGCCCCGCGGGATTCCCTTGTACTACATATGACTATCCCCTTTGTTCCGGTTCTTGTACGATTACACCAGACTCGCGCCATATGTTTGTGTAGCACAAACATCCTGTAACAGTATATAAGTCGCGCCCTACCTAGCGTGTACGGTAGACTTGACTTCTTGTGTAATACCACATCAGCCTTGCCTCACGAACGTCTCGACTCGCCACTGCGCTTGAGTCCTCGTTTTAGCTCGCCCTTTGCGCTTGAGCCTTGTCTTTCTTCTATTGCGCTCGGTACCAGGGATACCGAGTGACACTTGTGCATCACCGAACTGAGTCTTAACCGACTCGCGCTCTTCCGATCCCGTTGACTTAAACGCGGTACACGTCGTACCTAACGCCCCTGTGGTGGCGTTACAAGCAATCTTCGTTTCCGAGCAGCTGCCTACCCGTACCCCCCGAGAGCTTGACGTTTTCAAGCATCACTGTCGTCTCCAGTACGAACAGTTTCCGCAAGAGACGTTACTTCTTGCATCGCCCCTGACCCGAGCACGGGACATTACGACAAGCCCGTGAACTTCCAGAACTTCTTGTGGAGAAGTAAGGTTACCCTGACCTATTTCGGTATTCTTGAAGAATACCAGTGGATTCGTCGTCAGCAAAGAACGAATCAACCCGATCGAGCGATCCTCCGCCCCGTGTACGAAGTCTTCTATCCGTGGAACGAGACCACGTGGAAAGTCACCCTGTTACATCGACAACCAGTGAATGAACGACAAGCGAGACCTCACTGAAGAAGAAGAACTTCAAATCCCTGTGTACCTCGAGCATCCCTTCGTTTCCCTTGTTGACAATTCCTTCTACGCCCAGTTCGGTCCTCACAGAGTTACAAGTGACGACGGACGATTTCCATGGGTAAACGTAACTACCCAGAAGCGCCTCAGTATTAAAGATTTCGAGGAAATCTTCCCGAACATCCGGAAAGTTAGGAAACTTAACTGGATAACCCTCTCTGGTTCTTTCAAGAAAAAGAACGTTTCCTGGTCCTTCACCCAAGCGTGTTGGGTATACGGCAATAACCGAGCGGTTCGGTTTTCTGATTCGGAAGAACAATCCGAAAGCGAACAATCCAATTGACCCCATCAGTCCCAAGAACGCCCCGGATTCGATAGTGAACAAGAAGAGGTTTTCGCGAATCCTAGACGACACCACTAAGCGTCTTACTGGTCTCGTATCCCGAGTGACGTCCCCAACCATCTTCCCCCCGAGTATCCCCTAGTGCACCCGGTCCCAGACGGCTAGTAGTGCCCGCTGCAACCCGTTCCATCCCGAGTTCTCCCCCTCCGAGATTACCGTCTCCGCCTCTAACGACTAGAGCAACGGTACCCCCGCGATCCCGATCGCCTTCGCCCCGAGTTCCTTCCCGAGTTCCGTCCCGCGATCACCAATCGCCTCCGGCCCGAGTTTTTATTCCGCAATTCCGATTGCCTCCGTCCCGAGTTTCCCCGCGATCCCAACGCCTTCGTTTCGAGTCTTGCCCCCCTGTAATCCCACCTATTCCACATAGGTATGGCAGCAAATCCCCCAGTGAAAATCCTTGGTGCAGCACCCGAGCCTTTTGATGGGAAAACCTGACAAGGCACAAGGATTTTGGAGTAGTTTTGGCTAACTATTTCCACCTGAACGAACTCAATCTTCGACACAGACAACAAGAAGATTTCTACGGCCCTGACTTATTTCAAAGCAGGGACTTCTGCGGCGAGTGGGCCCAGGATAGGCTAGAGAAAGCCTTAAACCCGACACCTGCCGGAGCGGCAGTTTCCTTCGGAACGTGGGCTACGTTCAAATCCGACTTCGACAAGCATTTCATCCCGGCGCATACGGCTTGGAAGCCACGAACCTGATGTATACCCTGAAGATGGGTACCTGACCATTAACCGAATGGTATCAGGAATGGTCGACTCACGCCAAGAGAAGTGGCGCGGAACGAACAAACCCAGATGCATGCCTTTAGGAAGGCAATCCCTTCGGCCCTTCCATATGAAGCTTATGGGCATTTCCCCCCTCCCGACGACACTTGAAGCACTGGTAGACAAAGCCAGAGAGTTCGACCGCGTATGGAAGTTATACGCTGATCCCAATCCGAGACATCCCCCTTTGCGTAACCAAGCAGGACGACCTGCTTTCGGACGAGCTGTCCTGACCGAAGACGATAGCGTTAGCGTTAACGCTTCTTCATCCCGCCCCGAGACATCCCGAGGAAAGCTTACCAAGGCGGAACGAGACCGCCGGTTCCAGAACAAGCTTTGCCTATACTGTGGTAGCCCAGGCCACATCCTCCGAGAATGCAAGCTAAAGACGCAAAGCATGAGGGCCAGAGGTGGCCGACCTTCGAACAATAACGCTAGAGCGCGAGGCGCTTTTATTGACGAAGACCAGGATCACGAGGAAGCCCCTCCTGATCATCCGGCTCTAGTTGGAGCCATGTATCGAGAGATACTCCCATACTCACCGGACGCGCGTCCGAGTTCCGCACCTATTACGCAGGATTTTTAGGTCCTTCCATCGCAGCACTGTCGAAGAAAGATTGCTAGCCAGTTGCGCTGTTAGCGGCAGTTTCCTACTAGAGACGCTCGGAGCCGAGCCTGTACCAGTCGAGACAATACGGAATAGGAGAGGTCCTTCTATTGTTCTCAGGGTGACACTAGTAGGGAAGAGATCTGGCAGAGAAATCAGTGCCCGCGCCCTGTTGGACAGCGGCGCAGAGGGCATCATCGCGGATGATGGGTTCGCGCGTGCGAACGGCTTGACTCTTAGAGAACTAATTCGACCCTTACCAGTTAGAAACGTGGATGGGTCCCCGAACAAGACAGGGGTAGTCAAGTTTACCACGATCCAGAGATTACGGATCAGAACGGCAGAGAACGCCTATCACGAGGAGGTGGTGGAAATGTACGTCACCACCTTGGGGGAGCACGATATAATCCTAGGAACGGATTGGCTCCAGGCCCACAATCCCGAGATCGATTGGGCGAGGCCCCAAATCGCCTTCACGCGGTGCCCAAGCAGTTGCACTTGTCTACGAAGACCGTAGTCCTTTCTTCCCGAGCACCCCAGACCCGAGACACAACAATCAACATTCTAGAGTTAGAATCGACACCCGAAGTGGAAGAACCACTGGAACCAACGTTTACCCAAGAGGTCGAGGAACCTTTCCTGTGGAGTCACAGCTGGCACAAGTAACCACTTGGCCATCCGAGCAAACTCACGACGAGTACCAAGATAGCGGCGAAGAACGCCCCTATTCCTTCCAAGGATCACATTCCGAGTCATTTCCAACGTTACACCCGAGTCTTCAGCGAGGAAGCGTCCCATCGCTTGCCTGCGCACCAACCCTGGGATCATGCGATTGATCTGAAACCTGGAGCGAGTATGAAGAACTGCTCCATCTACCGCCTGACGCCTAAAGAGGCAGATGCACTCAAGGAGTACATCTCTGAACACTGCGGAAAGGTTATATCCGCCCTTCCAAGTCTCCCATGGCCAGCCCCTTCTTCTTCGTTGACAAGAAGGATGGCAAACTCCGACCGGTTCAAGATTACCGGGCTCTGAACGAGATCACGATCAAGAACGCGGCGCCTCTTCCCCTTATTCCCGAGTTGATCGACAAACTTCACGGCGCGCGTTATTTCACCAAGTTGGATATTCGTTGGGGTACAACATATCCGGATTCGTCCGGGGGACGAATACAAAGCTGCTTTCAAGACCTCCTAGGACTTTTCGAGCCGACCGTAATGCCATTCGGTCTCTGCAATGCACCAGCGACGTTCCAAACGCTGATGAACCAGATCTTTGAACCCTGATCGATGGTGGACATGTTGTGGTCTACCTCGATGACATCCTCATCTTCACGGAAGATATCGAATCCCTCTCCGCATTAACCCACGAGGTCCTCCAGCGCTTGGAGCGACACGACCTCTACCTGAAACCTGAGAAATGCGTATTTGCTCAGACCTCCGTCGAATATCTCGGAATCGTAATTTCCGATGGCCAAGTTTCCATGGACCCAGCCAAGGTGGCTGGTATTTCCGAGTGGCCCGTCCCGCGTACAGTTAAGCAAGTCCAAGCGTTTTTGGGCTTCTGTAACTTCTATCGACGGTTTATCAAAGACTATTCCACCGTCGCCCGGCCACTCTTCGACCTGACCAAGAAAGAAGTGCTCTTTTCTTGGGATACCGCGGCGGAAAGCGCTTTCCGCACCCTGATCCAAGCCTTCACACAGGCCCCTGTTTAGCCCTTCCTGACCATTCCAAGCCATTCCGACTCATCACTGACGCCAGTGATTTTGCGACTGGGGCTATTCTGGAACAACCCGATGCCTTAGACCAGTGGCATCCGGTTGCCTTTCTATCGAAATCTCTCCTTCCTGCGGAGCGCAACTACGAGATTTGCGATAAGGAACTCCTCGCGATCATCCATGCTTTCCATGCATTCCGACACTACCTCGAGGGACGTAGTGATACCACAGAGGTGTGGTCCGACCACGGCAATCTGGCTTACTTTATGAAGAAGCAGAAACTTTCCCGACGACAGGCCCGATGGGTGCTGTTTCTTTCCCAGTTCCAGTTCATCATCATCCACAAACCGGGCAGTCAGAACAAGTCTGATGCTCTGTCCAGGCGTCCAGATCATAAAAAGGGGATAGCGGATGAAGATGAACAGAGAGTTCTCCTGGATACAAAATATTTTCAAGTCAACGCGGTGCAGAGAGCAGCCGTTACGGTGTTAGGAGACACCACCCTGCGACAACGAATCCGAGACATGCAGACATACGACAGAGAAGTCAGTATGGCGTTGGAAACCCTCTTGAAGCGCGGCCCCCGTTCACTCACCAAAGGATTGGAAGAGTGGAATCTAGAAGATGGAGTCATCTTATTCCGAGGACAAATCTATTGTTCCCAAGAACGATAATCTTCGAAGAGACATCGTTAAGCAATACCACGACCACATCGCTATAGGACATCCAGGAAGATGGAAGACTATGAGCTGGTATCCCGAGATTTCTGGTGGCCAGGGATGTCCACCTTCGTCAAGAGTTACGTTGATGGATGCGCTATCTGTCAATCGACAAAGATCAAACCCCGAACCAAGTACCCTTGCAACCCAATCCGATTCCTACAGAGGTGTGGGAAATAATAACCATGGATTTCATCACCGATCTCCCCGTGTCCCTCGGTTACGACACATTATCTCGTGGTCGTAGATCGCCTCAGTAAGCGACGGTCATCGCTCCCTGTAACAAGACTATCACGGCTGATGAAACTGCCAAGTTATACCTGGAACAAGTCTGGAGAAGAACCGGACTACCCCGACAAGTGATTTCGGACAGAGGACCCCAATTCGCATCTAAAGTGATGCAGGAAGTTTGGAGCAAACTGGGAGTCAAGGTCCACCATGTCAACCGCCTTCCATCACAGACCGATGGAGAGACCGAGCGAGTCAATCAAGAGCTCGAGCAATACTTCGCGTTTTCTGCAATTTCCAAGCAGATAATTGGGCAGAGTTGATCCCATTCATGGAGTTCGCGCACAATGTTCGGCAACATAGCGCAAGCAAGAAGTCACCCTTTGAAGTGTGGTATGGGTTCAAACCCCGAGTTCATTCCCCCCATCCACTTCACGACAAAGATCCCTGCAGCCGAAGACCGGCTGAAATCCCTGAACCAAATCCGATCCGAGGTCTCCGCAGCGCTAAAAGTAGCGGCGGAAGTTATGAGAAATTCCAAGTCACAAGTCCCATCCCGAGTTTTCAAGTCTGGCGATTTAGTCTGGTTGGAAGGAACCAACATCCACACCACGCATCCCAAGCCTAAGCTCGCCCCAAGACGCCATGGTCCATTCAAAGTTTTATCCACCTGGGGAGTTAATTGTAAACTCCAACTCCCAAAGACATGGCGCATCCATCCAGTCTTCCACAATTCCCTGATCTCTCCGTATCATGAGAATGATATCATGGATCCGAACTTCACCCGACCCCTCCCGAGATTGTTCATGGTGAAGATGAACACTATGAAGTTGAAGCGGTTCTCCAGTCCAAAGTATCACCCAACAAGAAGGGAATACTTACCTGATCAAGTGGAAGGGATACCCCGACTCCGAGAATTCCTGGCTCCCCTCATCCCAAATGACCCATTCCCGAGAACTGGTCCTGAAGTTCCACAAGGACCACCCCAGCGCCCCTAGATCAAAGTAACCAGTGCTGTCGGTGCAGCACGGCTGTTAAAAAGGGGATACTGTCACGAACCTAAGAGTTTGGGTCGTGACTCAGGCTGTCTAAGACCGGTCCGCACCGGCCCGGTCTTATGTAATCTCCTTCCTAAAGGGGAAATCCGAAATCGGAGTATGAATTTCGTACTCCGACGATCACGTGATTGGTCATGTGATCTCTCATCGTTTATCAAGTCACCTGACGACTCCAAGTCATACCACTCCCTGGATTTATCTGATTGGACTGCGGAGCGCAGTCGTACCACTCCTGCGATTATTCCCATTGGACTGCAGAGCAGTCACACCATTATGGCGCAATCGACTGCGGGACAGTCGTACGATACAATACTGATTCCTCATTGGACGTTATATTTAGATGTCTCTGGAACGTTCCATTCCGCAGTATTCCGCAGCACCCTGTGGGCGGCCCTAAGCCTGCCCTAAACCTACGCACAGACCATCCCTGTAGGTATATAAGCTAGCGCAATAGAACGGACAGTCCCTCAGACTGTCCACTTGTGACATCCTCCCTTTGCCTCTCCCAGCCTCGAGCCTGTGCCCCTTCAGCTGCAAGTCGAGTAGCTTGCACTTAGCGCCACTTCCCTGAGCCGTCGCGCCAGTTCTGATGGTTGAGCCAAAGCGTTCCATCACAGTCGTCCCTGTGCCCCGCCTCGCGTTCTCCACCACCCCCGGTCTTCGCTTCCGCCGTCGTGATTCCCTGTCGAGTGACAGTGAGTCATCACAGTGGGTCCCACAGTACTTCCATGCAAAGGCAACCTGCTGGAAAGCCTGGATGGATGTAGCAAGGGTGGCTAAACTCGATGGGCATAATGCATATGCATCATACCAGGCACATGCATGGAAGAGATGTGTAGGAGTTCAATGAAGGCTCTAGTTCTGATCACATCGAGTAGTAGTGCTTCCAATAGTCAATAGATTACTTGGATTGCTATCAAGTGAATAGACCGAGATACATTCTTGTACTCTGATTATGGCATCATTCCAAGAGAATAGCTCGGACTATGATAGAGGTTGTCTGTCCGAGATATCATCCGGTCTCTGGTAAAGTCACAGCTCCGAAGTATTCACTTGGCTGCTGATCTACGTCACCTCTCCAAGATAGCATCTCTGGCTCTGAGTAAATTCATCTGTCTGAGTTTTTGACTCAGACTCAGATCACAGTCATCTATCTGAGACTCTATCTCGGGCACTAGTGAAAGTCACCTCTCCAAGATACAATGTCAGATGTTGATGACAGTCATTTGTCTGATATGCTCTCTCGGACACTGACATGAAGTTCATCTCCGACATTCTATCGTGGACTGTGAAACAATTCATCTGTCCGAGATGGTATCTCGGACGTTGATCACAGTCACCACTCCAAGAGAGTATCTTGGACTCTGATGCAAGTCCATCTGACCGAGATACTATCTCGGATTCTGAGTAACACATCTGTCCAACATTCTCTTGGACTCTGATGTAAGACATCTGTCCGAGATCTATCTTGGACTCTGATGAACGTTGCCCCTCCGAGATAGACACTCGGACTCTAATCTTATTCATCTGTCCGAGATAGAAACTCAGACTCTGATATAAGTCATCTGTCCAAGATTCTATCTCGGACTCTGATCTAAGTCATATGTCCGAGAATGAGTCTCAGACTCTGAGTGAACACAGTTGTCCGAGATAGAATCTCGGACTTTGAGTAAAGACATCTGTCCGAGATAGAACCTCGGACTCTTATCTAAATCGTCTGTCCGAGATAGACACTCGGACTTTGATGTCAGACAGTTGTCCGAGATTCTATCTCGGACTATGATCTACGTCATATGTCCGAGAATGAGTCTCAGACTCTGAGTGAACACTTTGTCCGAGATAGAATCTCGGACTTTGAGTAAAGACATCTGTCCGAGATAGAACCTCGGACTCTTATCTAAATCATCTGTCCGAGATAGACACTCAGAACCCTGATATAAGTCATCTGTCCCGAGATTCTATCTCGGATTATGATCTCGTCAATATGTCCGAGAATGATTCTCGGACTCTGAGTGAACACATTTGTCCGAGATAGAATCTCGGACTTTGAGTAAAGACATCTGTCCGAGATAGAACCTCGGAATCTTATCTAAATCATCTGTCCGAGATTCTATCTCGGACTATGATCTAAGTCATATGTCCGAGAATGAATCTCGGACTCTGAGTGGACACATTGTCCAAGATAGAATCTCGGACTTTGAGTAAACACATCCGTCCGAGATAGAACCTCAGACTCTTATCTAAATCGTCTGTCCGAGATAGACACTCGGACTTTGATGTCAGGACAGTTGTCCGAGATTCTATCTCGGACTATGATCTACGTCATATGTCCGAGAATGCGTCTCGGACTCTGAGTGAACACATTTGTCCGAGATAGAATCTCGGACTTTGAGTAAAGACATCTGTCCGAGATAGAACCTCGGACTCTTATCTAAATCATCTGTCCGAGATAGACACTCGGACTCTGATATAAGTCATCTGTCCGAGATTCTATCTCAGATTATGATCTACGTCATATGTCCGAGAATGAGTCTCGGACTCTGAGTGAACACATTTGTCCGAGATAGAGTCTCGGACTTTGAGGTAAAGACATCTGTCCGAGATACAAACCTCGGAATCTTATCTAAATCAATCTGTCCGAGATTCTATCTCGGACTATGATCTAAGTCATATGTCCGAGAATGAATCTCGGACTCTGAGTGAACACATTTGTCCGAGATAGAATCTCGGACTTTGAGTAAACACATCCATCCGAGATAGAACCTCGGACTCTTATATAGATCATCTGTCCAAGATAGAAATCGGACTCTGACATCAGTCATTTGTCCGAGATTCTGTCTTGGACTATGATCTACGTCATATGTCCAAGAATGAGTCTTGGACTCTGATGTGAACACATTTGTCCGAGATAGAATCTTGGACTTTGAGTAGACACATCCGTCCGAGATAGAACCTCGGACTCTTATCTAGATCATCTGTCTGAGATTCTATCTCGGACTCTAATCTAAGTCATATGACCGAGAATGAGTCTCGGTCTCTGAGTGAACACATTTGTCCGAGATGGAATCTCGGACTCTGATCTAAGTAATCTGTCCGAGATTATATCTTGACAAACAAGCTTCTATACATGTCTCCATTGAAGTAACTATGGAGTCATTTTCACGTGTTGTAACTCCGAGCCGACGTCGTTGGCCCATGACTCTCGGAAGATATCTTCCGTGTCGGCCGACGTCGGCTGGCCCATGACACCTGTAAGATTCTCATCGTCGGTTGGCCCATGAGTGATGGAAGTCATGCCGGACCATTGGCTGCAGTGTATGCGATCGTTTCCGGATAACCTTTGCTCCGGTTAGTCTGAGGGATCCTGATGTCAAAGATGGGGAAGAATGAATAATGTGTAGCCAAAGTGCAACGCGGGTGGCATTGACAATGTGCACTAAAGAGTGGTTAGTGAATAACCAAAGGTTAAGAAGAATGAGAGCGCACCTTTGCCTGAGACCAAAGGCACGAAGCTAGGGAAATCGGTCATAGGGATCGGGGTTGGAAATGGGGATGCAATACTGATCGGAAGGTGGACAAATCAATAGGACGCAACAAGGTCGACCCGATGAATAGAACGGGTAGCAGATAGTAGGACGGAAAGCTTGAGACCGACGACGCAGCGACTGAGCCCGGAATGTAGACCTATCCACGAGGGTATAGAGACTAGCCGAGGGTGTTCGACAAAGGCGAGAGGAATGCGATGACGAGAGAGACAACAAGATGTTGTAGATGGAGATGAGAAAAGTGGCCGTTGGGAGGTTCGTGAGAGGGTAGAGTCTGTCATATCTGAGTCAAGTCCGAGCGACGCACGAGTCAGAACCGCGGAACGTACAAGTACTGTAATCAAGTCTCTCGACTTAGATAAGACTCAGTAATCTGGGATTCTTAGGCACCTTCAAGCATGGAGAATGCTCGATCCTGTATGCTTGGACGTCGGCTGCGTTCTATCCGAGGCAAAACTCTTCATGATGGCAGTCGCTGCCAGCGGAGGCTTGTTGATCACCTCGACTGTCTTTCTCCTCCTGTGCGGATCTCTGTGCATCTTCTTTCCTCTGTAGATCTTCGTGGTGTTCCTCTGTGGATCCTCGTGGTATTCTCACCATCCCTAGCTGACCCAGTCCTCGACGACACCAGACGGAAGCAACAAGGGCAACAGACGATACAATAAACGATGGCTGGACGTTGTGGGGACATGTAGGGAGTTTATCATTGGGCAGCCCAGACGCAGATGTGAGTTTTTACCTGTCTCTAAAGCTATCCCCCCAGCTATTCCATTGCAGACAGTTCCCTCGCCTTCCTATCTCATGTCGCTTTGCCTTCAGTTTTGGCGGTCTCTTATCCCTACGAGGCCGGATATCTTGGACGACTGGTCTCCTCTTGAGGAGGCATGGGCTGGTTTTCGACACCTGGCTCGCTTCGACGGAGGAGTCTCATGAAAGTCTGGTTCGAGACTACACCTTCAGGTAGTGCCGTGTCAGACGCAGCAAAGGACAACAAAGGGGTCAAAGCTTCCCTACCCGAAGCGAAGCTGGGATATAGCCCTGCCCCAACCGACCCATGGTCCATTTCAGAACCATCCTTCAACAATGTCGAGTCGTCGTCTCCCGTGCTAGCGCCATCCACGTCCGCGAATGGCGATAGCCAGAAAAAGGGTGCTTCGGTTGCAAACTCTCGCATGGACCCCATTCTAGAGAACGTTCCCTGGCCAACTGAACCGTCCCTTCCTGTCGACGCACAGGTCAACCGTCTTAGACCAGTACGTCCCTGTGCAGTGTCGGATGAGGCTCACTTTACTTCACAGGCATCACTAGTGTTTGGAAGTCCAGTCTCAAGACTGAAAAAAGACTGAGGACTGGACCGGACTGGGACTGATCCGGACCGGAAATTACTAAGACCGATCAAGACTGCTAACCGCGGTCCGGTCTCGGTCTCAGTGCGTTGCCGAAAATCAGTGGACCGATGCAAGACCGGTCAAGACCAGTCTCAACCAGTCTTTTCTCTTTGTCGCACTTACTTTGCTCCAATTATTCTCACATGAAATTGATGTAGTTTTACCGCCTGAGTACTAGTACACGAAGTATATACACTAGCTATGTTTATAAAAATCTGCCCGAGTTGTTTGAGTCACGTTGTGTTGTCGTCATCCAAGTCCGTGTCATTGTGTCGTCATCTGGAGGTCATGGCCAGCGTCTTGTCAATGCGGTCGTGGTCGTTGACTCATCGTCTTAAGGTCGTGGTTGTCTGCTTGAGGTCGTGGTCGTGGTCTTGAGTGGTCGTGGTCCTGAGGTTGTCGTCTTGAGGTCGTCGTTTTGTCTTGAGGTCGTCGTGGTCCAAGTCGTGATCGTCGTCTTGACCGTTGTCGTCGTCTTGAGGTCGTCGAGGTCATCATCATCGTCTTCAAGTTGAGGTCCTCATCTTTGTCTTGCCGTCGTCACCTTGCCATTGACTGGCACTCCGCTGTTGTGGCTGGTTGAGGTATAGTTTCAGCTGAGGTATTTGACCAGAAGGATATAACATGCACGTAACTGCAAGATGAGCGAGCCAGCAAACAAACCAGACAGCAGAATGTTGCACAAGTTAGTAAGGTGACTACGGTAAGACTCGAGCTGGCAATCTCCCGGGCCGGGCACGTTCAAGTTGAAAGCACGCTTTAGGAAACTGTGCTATGGCTTGACTTAGCATACTCAGGACGGCAACAACAGCATCAATGACCCCACCAACGCCACATACCTGAGGGTGGCGACGGCAATTCAACCACACCGTCAGACAATCCCACATCACCGTGGTGAAGATGACAAGCCCGGCGCTTGGGCCGGCGACTAACAATAGCGTCAGCGGGCCCCCTGGCTTGTCAACTTCATCAAGGACTCGGACGACATGTCAACACCGAACGACAACAACGACAACTCGGGGGAAACACACGACGACTCGGACACATCAGACAGCAACAAGGATGCAACAGACGACAACACGGATGCGACAGACGACAACACGGATGCGACAGACAACAACCATGACTCAGATACGACCCACAACATGCGGCGACGGTGGGGGGGCGTAACGACTCGGATGGGGTGGGCATTATATTAATTAGACTACTGTACATTGTTCGGTAATTACTAGTACAGTCCTTGCTATGAGAGTGTTATCTTGGCCTACAAGACTGGTCTTTACCAGTTGCAAACTGGTCTCAACCTCAACCAGTTGAGACTGGTCTTGTAACTGGAAAAAACCGACATAGACCGGTCTATGTCAGTTCAGTCCGGTTATTTGTGGCCCAGAAAATTCGGAAGACCGGTCTCGGTCTCGGTCTGGGCTCTCGGGTCCAAAAAACTGGACCGGACCGGACTTTCAAACACTAGGCATCACCAGCGAACATTCCTCTTCCAAGGGTGTACCTGCCCAGCTTGCCGACGGGCCCATCGACGGCCATCTCCATCTGCTGACGAGCCGATGCACAGGCGAGTGCAAGAGCGCCCTCTCCACCAAAGTCACTCTTTGATTCTGGGTCTGACAGTTTGGCCGCGATCAGATGTCTCAGAGAACAGTGGGACCTAATGCGACACAAGACGCCGACTTGGATGAGACCACGGATGTTTCGGACAACGGCAGGGCTCTTTTGCCCCCCTCAACCTCCAGCTCCCGCGCAGATTCAGCTGCCATCGACTGGGGGTTCCAAACTTCCAACTTGATGCACAGGCTCGTGTGAAGTGCTGTCCCCTGAACCTCCAGGTCTGACGCTGCGACCGTGATTAGACGTCCCACAGCCTTACATTTGACACACCAACGATGGCCATAATGACCAGCACGACTATGACATCGTGCTCAATACTGATCACTGGGTTGCCAAGCTAACCCGTGCTGGCGGCTAGTCTCGAACCGCGCTCAATCCTTCGCCATCGGGTTTTTTTTTTTTAATTCTTTTGCGTCATTTCCACTGACATCCCCTTTCCAACCCTGTGGCACAAGGATGGGTTCGGTTTCTGTGCGACCACGCAACGTGCACTGGCAGCTTCTGCCTCTTCAACACCCCGTCCCAGCAGCAGCGCCGACGTCTTTCCCGCAACCCCCAACCAAAGCCTCCGACCACTCCGGCTGCCAGTCTTCTGATCAAAAGTTGATCAAACTTTTGATCAGAAGACCAGACGCTTGTGGACCACAACCTCGAAGCGCGAGCCCGACGTTTCTCGGTAAGTCCCCCGCTATGGCTATTCACTGTCCCCATTCCCAAGCTATGTGTAACATAGGTCCCGGCGATATTCAAGGCTCAGCAAAAACTCGGACACGCCTGGCCCGGGTGCAAATTCCTTAGCTGGCTGTAAGTTATTCGCTAATTCTGTTCCATTCCCATGACTAAATACATCAATTCTTATATACAGGCAAGATCAAATCGCCTCAACCTCGGTTTCAAGACCACATTCATCTGGTGTTAGTAGGGTAAGTCCTGGATGTCTCCGCCGTATGTGGACATGATTACTGTAAGTCCAAATCCCAATGAGGCTTACTATTGCTGATGTTTTCCATCACATAGACCTTTGATGACCACTTCCCATACCATCTCCCAAACAGCTGGTGGCGCTCTACCAAGGAATGATAGACAACAAGGGAGAGGCCAGCAACAGTATAGAAGGCCACAGCCTCTCCAAATATTGGTTTGTTCTTCTCCACCTCTAGTACTGTTTCATCTGTGGGCTGATCTTCTGACTGTGACATCTTTAGCTGAGTTTCAAAGTACCTTGAGGAGCAGAAAGTATGCTTTTTTGAAAGCTCAAAGAGCTGGCTTGTAAGGGTGGTGTGATTGGAAAGAGGGCACTTTCCCAATGCTTGACTTCTCCCTTTACATCAGGGTAAGACTCCTCAATTGCCTGTAAGTGTGTCTTCAAATTAGCATCTTCCTTTTGCTGCTTCTTGGTCATTGGGAAACTCTTTAAATAGGGAAGTTCTTTGGACCCTTTCTTTAGGTGTGGGGAAGAGTGCTGGATAGGCAAGATGTAGAAGTCTAACAGACTGCTTGTCTGTTGTGTATGAGACTATATTTTTGAAGGGGGATTTTTTGGACCTGATGCCATGTCCAATATCTCCTATGGCCTGTTCACATGTAGCTTGAGAGCCAAATCTGATAGAGCCATTATATGAAATATGGAAGGGAACACATCAGCAAGATGACGTGTTACTGCCAGGACTTTCCCAACTTTCTGCTGGTGCACCAGCAAGAAAGTGGTGCAAGTTGGACAAGTTGGCAAGTAACATTGCTCTATTTTTTAATACCTTTTTTTATTGCTAAAATAAAATAATATGCAGAAAAAATAAGCCAATTATAATGATATTATAACCATTTAAAAAACAATATAATAATTGTAATCAGTTCCCATGTTTTCAACAAGATAAACCATTTATATATTTCAATTACTACAATACAAAAAACAAAAGCTAAAATATGTACATCATAAGTACTGACCCAGCTAGGCATTGCCAATTGTAATCAGTTCCCACTTTTTGATAGATGAAAAATATATATTTCAATTACTACAATATAAAAAACAAATGCTAAAATATGTACATTGTAAGTATTGAGTACTCGTCGGGGGTGGTGGTGAGTCAAAGGGTGGCACGGTTGGCACACCGTGTCATGGGGTTGGTAGTGGCTGGCCTTGCGTGCCGTGTTGAGGTGGCGTGGTGGGTCAGCGGGGTCTTGCGCAACGTGGCAGAGTCTTGGCGTGTGTTGGGTCGGGGTGGCGGTGAGTCAGCAGGTGGCGGGGTGGTTGCGCGCCATGTCGGGGTGGCGTGGGGGTCGGTGGCGGGTGGCGGGGTGTTGCACGCCGTGTCGGGATGGCGTGGGGGGCCGGTGGCAGCTGGGCCTTGCATGCAGCGTTGAGGCGGCGTGGCGGGTTGGCGGGGTTATTGCGTGTCATGTTGAGGCAGCATGGCGGGTTGGCGGTAGCGGGATGTTGCGTGCCGTATTGGGGTGGCGTGGTGGCGGGTTGGTGGTCAGGGTGTTGTGTGCCGTGTTGGGGTGGCGGTGGCGTGGTGTCGCGAGTCATGTCGGGGCGGCGTGCTGGGGGGCGATTGGAGATGACTTGCATGCTCGAGGCGGCGGCAATATCCTGCAACGTTCAGGGTGAGCGGGAAAAAAAAAGAAAAAAAAAAGAAAAAGCACATATCTTATGCATTTGGGCCGAAGCCCAGCTCGTCCTCGGCCACGTTCTCCATCTTGCGTAGCCGTGGTATTGCGAGCCGTGTTTGGGGCGGCGGTGGGGGGGTGTCGCGAGTCATGTCAGGGCGGTGTGCTGGGGTGGGGTTGGTTGGAGATGACTCGCGTGCTCGAGGTGGTGGCAATAGCCTGCAACGTTCAGGGTGAGCGGGAAAAAAAAAAAGAAAAAGCACATATCTAATGCATTTGGGCCGAAGCCCAGCTCGTCCTCGGCCACGTTCTCCATCTTGCGTAGCTGTTACGTTTCGGCCCGGAAGTGGACACTGACGCTCGGGGATGACACCACGTCAGCAGTATATCGTCATGGACTTGTTGGATCAGTCAGCCGGGTAAGCTCCGGCGCATGTGATTGTGTACGATAACGGATCGGATCATGACTCGATGTGACTCATTCCTAGGATAGTCGTACTAGGGTTTGCTCTACTTACGCTATTGGCTAGGATAGTTTGGAGCGGCGCTTGAAAGCCCGCGAGTATCTGTATAAGTAGTAGCGACAGAAGACCAGGATCGCCATCTTGGTCTTCTTCAATACCACCATCTTCTTGTCTCATCGTCTTTCGGACTCCTCTCCCTGTGAAGTGAGTCGCCTCCGGCATATCCCCTTAGACCAGGGATCCCCGTGAGCTCATCCCAAGTTCCCGTGACGGGCAGTGGACACGTATCCTCTGGGATCGGTATTTCATCGCGTATTCCTATACTACAACGAACGAGTCGCCAAGCCATACGGCTACATCTACATCGTCGATCACCCCTCGTGGAGAAACTATCGTCCCGCTCGACGAACCACCAACAGACGTACCTCAAGAGGAGGACCTGCACGCCTTCATCGCGTTAAACGGAGATCTAGCTCCACACCCAGCTGAGTACCCAGACGCCATCACAAACCGCCTATTCTACAGATCGTTTAGGATCGCCGCAACTACCGAGGCCTAAGTCAGGCAAACGTCCGTGGTAGACGTTACAGTAGCCGTGGTATTGTGAGCCATGTTGGGGCGGCGTGTTGGGGCGGGGACGAGTGGAGGTGGCTCAGGTGGCTCGCGTGCACGAGGGGACGGCAATGGCCTGCAGCGTTGAAGGTGAGCGGAATGAAAAAAAGAAAAGAAAAAATAAGAACATATCTTGTGCATTGGGCCGAAGACCAGCTCGTCCTCAGCCACGTCCTCTATCTTGCGTAGCCGTGGGGATGGTCCGCGTGGAATAACAGCGTGGTGGTAAGAGAAGAAAGCTTTCCCAGAAACGAGTCGACGACACACATTCCCACGCCACAGATTAAGCCTCTGCTCGACACGACGTATCATATTCTCTCTCACACCCAGACTCCTTCCCTTGTCGATGCGCCGTGTGTCTCTTAGGTGCGGGCCGACGGGAAGGAGTCTGTCTCACACCTTACTCCTGCCTGTGCTCCCACTTCCACCCCTCGTCTGGTCTCCCCAGACTCTCCCTTTCAAGCCCCTCTCCCATCCTCACTCGTGGTCAAGACGCGGCAGATGATGCACTGGGACGAAGCCCAGTGCAGCAAGATATGTTTTCTTTTTTTTTTTTTCCTTTTTTTTCCCGCTCAACCTGAACGTAGCAGGCCATTGCCGCCGCCTCGTGCACGCGAGCTGCCTCCATTCGTCCCCGCCCCAACACGCCGCCCCGACATGGCTCGCAACATGCCGCCACCGCCAACACGCCACCACTGCCAACCCACCGCGCCGCCCTAACACGGCACGCAAAACCTTCGACCCAATATATAAGATAAGTTCTTTTTGTTTTCTTTTCTTTTTTTTTCCCGCTCACCCTGGATGTTGCAGGCCATTCGTGCACGTGAGCTGCCTTCATTCGTCCCTGCCCCAATACGCCGCCACTGCCAACCCACCATGCTGCCCCAACACGGCACGCAAAACCTTCGACCCAATGTTTAAGATAAGTTCTTTTTTTTTTCTTTTTTTTTTTCCCGCTCACCCCTGGACAGACGTTGCAGGCCATTCGTGCACGCGAGCCACCTCCATCCTGCCCCGACACCCCCACCACCGCCAACCCACTTCGCCGCCCCCAACACAGCGTGCAAGACCTTCGCCGGATTGAATAGATAAGTTCTTTTTTTGTTTTTCTTCTTTTTGTTTCCCCACTCACACTGGACATTGCAGGCTTTTTGTGCAGGCGAGCCCACTTCCATCCCGCCACCGCCAACCCACCGCGCCGCCCCGAGACGACACGCAAGACCTCCACTGCCAACCACCACCACGCCGCCCCAACACGGCAGGCAATGCCCAGCCACCCCTAACCCCCATGCCACCCTGACACGGCGCGAACCCTGCCATCCGCCGACTCACGGCACGCTGACCCAACACGGCACGCCAAGACCCCGCCGACCCGCCACGCCGCCTCAACATGACGCGCAAGACCCTGCCGACCCGCCACGCCCCTTCAACGCGGCACGCAAGGCCCCAGCCACCACCGACCCCCACGCCACGCTGACATGGTGCGCAACACCCCAACCCTGCTGCACCGTGCTGTTCTTCCAATAGACTAGTTCCTTGTATTTATTTAATTCCAATTAAATATTATTATTGCTATTGTTATGATGATTGCAATTTATTATTATTATTATTATTATTATTATTATTATTATTATGCTGCTGCTGCAAATATGTGTGCTGGTGGCCTAATGTGATTTGGTCAAATATACAATGACTAATCATATGACTAATCATATGACTGACACTTAATTGCCATTTTAATCAACTTGTTGAACTTGTGAACTGGTCCTGCTGGCTGGTCATCGCTCAGTAAGGAGATTGTTGAAGATTTGACATGGCCTGGGAACTGGTCAACTTGCTAACTTTGGCTAACTTTTGGGGGTTGTACCAGCTGGTCCCAGCTGGCCCCAGCTGGTACCAGCTTGGTACCAGTGAAGAAAGTTACATGTCAAAACACTGATGAAGGATGTCAGCGCCTGTAGCCTCCTGAAGGACCTGCGCATGAAGCCTGTATGCCTTGACAGTACCGCGAGAGTCGGCCCATGCAATGTAGTGCTTCAATGAAAGCTCCTCATCTGGGGTAAGTGCACGACCTCTGGCGTCAGTAAAAGGTGGGTGGTTAGGATGTGTGTAGCCAGATAAAAGTTGCTTCCGGAGTTTTTGAATGACCTCTGGTAAGTCAGCAGCCTCAGCAGCAAGGGCCTCATCTCCTTCAAGATCAGCACCATCTGGCTCTCCCCTAAGCAAAAGGCCATGGTCCAAAGTGTCTGTGTGCCCTATTGGAGGAGGCACCATAACAGGATGAAGCTGAGGTAAGCCAGAGTCATCATCATCATCATCATCACCAGAGTCTGGATCCAAGAAGTCAGGTTGGAACTCAGGCAGCATAGCATGCTGATCTAGCTCTGAGTCAGAAAGGTTGGGGTCCATCCCTGGGTAAGTGGGCTCAGCACCAACTGCAGTGGCATCAGTAGAGCTTAGATCAATGCCTGTATTAACAACAGGACTAAAAAGATTATCTAATACCATGCAGCAGTAAGCACAGATTCCACTTTACACTAAAATAACACTTACCAGGCTCTATAGCTTCCCCTTCACTGTGATCAGGAATTTCTGAGTGAGCATCAGCCATCTGAATGGGGTGATCTACATAATTGTGGGCCGCTTTGATGTTAAAAATAAATAAATAATAATAATAGTTAAGTACAGGGAGCCCGAGTTAACAACTCTCAAAACACACCTTCTGAGCCATCTAGGCAAGATCCACCAGCAACTGGTGCTGTATCAAGAAGTACAGGGTCCCCATGGACCTGAGAAAGAAGTTCTCTTGTCTGATGAATGCACGATCGCACGAAGGGGGCAAAATCCATATTTGATGATAGGGACAAGAGAAAGTCTTGATCTTGCCGTAGATGAGCCTCAATAGTGCGTTTTGTGACACTATTTGCCCCTCCATTGCACTTAGAACACCGGCAAATGTATCTCCAAGCTGATGGAGGCATGAGTTACACAGGATCAATGAGGATATGTGGATCAAGGGTAGGGACGAGAGCGAGCGCGGATTCCAGTGCGGAGCGTGAGAATGGCACGTGTTCTGGTAGTCATGTTCACGCGTGTTTGCCTCGCCCAACTTACCACTTGTCTTTTTGTCTCTTTCCGAGCCTGTTCGTATACACCCTCTTTGTTGAACCATGGAATTTGAGGATGATGTCTTCAATCTGCCAGTGGACAACCAGCCCCCTCCGCCTGCGGGTTTCCACTTTGACTACGAGGATGAAGACGATTTTATGAGCACCCAACGTGCGCCGAGACCTCCACTGAGGTCAAGGCCACCAATCGACTTTGCTGGAGCTGGATGGCGTTCAACTGTTAACTCCAATGTTGGCCTCCCTGCGTTCAGTGCCACTACCCATCCACCTTCCCACATGTCTGACACAACGCTACACTCCGGTCTTGGCCGTTCGGCAGCACATACGTTCCTGCACAAGACCTCTTCATCGCCAAGGCCCTCTCCGGATGTTATTGCCTCACTGACTGTCGCCGAACTTTGTTACAACGCCAACTACCTCAAATTACGTGAAAAGTTCGACCAGGTGTGCAGGGCCCTTGCCATGAAAACTGTAGAAGGCTTCACCCCTGCCGATACCCTTGTCCTGGACAGTTTCCAGGGTGCGTACTTCATTTTCAAGTCCTGGTATTCACTAACTGACTAGACCCCACAGCACCTCCTCTGCGCACCAAAGAGTCTTGTGCATCGTCTTTGGGGCTGCACACTGAAGAGTCTCGCGCATCATCTTTGGGGCTGAGCGATTCGGCGTCTCAACAAATGAAGTTCGATCTTGCATACGACAAGGCCATCGAAAGTCTTCTTGAAACCGTGGAGCCGCCGTCCGTACGGCCACACTTCCTTGAGAAAGAGGTCCTATGGTACTACGACGATTGCGCAACGGACAAGAAGTATGGCGACATCATCACACCAATGAATATGTATCGACCGAAGATGAATCTTGCTATCCGCTGCCTGGATGGCTCAAAAGTCTCAACTCAAGAGTATTCAAACATCCGACGTTCCGCGGCCATCCTCATTCAACGACTCATCGATCTCCTTGTCTCAGACCCCAGCACGGCCATGCATGCTAATGACCCCAAGTTGCGGACCAAGTCATTCATCAGGAACGCGTTCAAGACTGAATATAATCAAGCCATCCTTGAGCTCGAAGCAGAGCACAAGTTGCTCCACCTGTGCGATGTTCATTGGAAAGCTGATACCCTAATTGGTTTGATTTTCTTGCAGCGAAGCTTGGCCAAAAGCAAGGCAGCCGCGGCGTCGAACCGTGCCCATGCTGCTTCTTCAATACCTCCTGACGATACCTTGGAACTACCCCCTGCACCAATCCCGCAAGCCCAGGATGTAGCACCCGTAAATGTGGCGAAGCGTGCCTTCGTGTTACGACTTCTGACTCTTGCTTTGGCTGTACGATTACGGTACGATCCGGTGACTCGCGCCCCTTGATTCTCGTCTTGCACCCTGCGCCTCGGCGATAGGATAGGTCGTGGTACGCTTCTCCTGGTCCGCTGACCATTCCTGAAGCCCGTATGACCCCGCGGAATTCCCTCATACTACATATGGTCTTTCCCTTTGTTTACGTTTTAGGACTCTTGACTCACAATTGCGCCATATGTTTGTTGCTCACAAACCTCCTGTACTAGTATATAAGTCGCGCCCTACCTAGCTTGTACGGTAGACTTGACTTCCTGTGTAATACCACGTCGTCTTTGCCTCACGAACGCCTCGACTCGCCTTTGCGCTTGAGTCTCCATTTTAGCTCGCCCTTTGCGCTTGAGCCCCGTACTCCTACTATTGCACTCGGTTCCTGGGAAACTGAGTGACACTTGTACATCACCAACTGAGTCTTAACCGACTCGCGCCTTTCCGATCCCGTTGACTTAGACGCGGTACACGTTGTACCTAACGCCCCCGTGGTGGCATTACATTAAGTCAAGTCTCTCACAGTGGCGAATCTTCACAGTCGCTCCAGATCCCAGTTTCAAGCAGAATACATCGACAGATACAGTGACGACGAGCTTTCCGATAAAGTCAAAGGAGCCGTCGTTTGGAAGGAACACGAAGGAGTGGAGGGATACTTCCTCTTCCACCCTAACACCCAGAAGTACCGACAGGTTCACTATCTCGAAGAACTACGACAGTGGGCATACATTGATTACTCCGCAAAGAAAGGCCAGTGGTACACCATCAGCATAGTACCCCAGGCGCTCGGAGTTGGACCCCTCACGACTCATACTACTTCTGGCATTGCCATTGACGACGACTCCCCGTCACCCAGTGTTTCTGTACCGACAACGAACCTACCCAACCCAACGACACATTTCCAGACCACAGCAATGTCCCAAACCCAGCAAGCCTCGGCTAGTACGACTCTCACCAGCGGTGGCGCTGGAGGGGGGAGGAGCACCCAACCCACCAAGTGGTAGCGCACCCATACCATCTGGTAGCGGTGGCAGGTAGCGGTGGCGGTAGCGGTGGCGGTGGCGGTGGCGGTGGCGGTGGCGCCGCGCCAGGAGGAGCAGCGCCAGCAGCACCAGCCCCCGGAGGGAAACGGACGACTGGGAGGAAACCCCCCTCCCGAGTTTACTGGGGTCAGAGACGAAGAGCAAGGTGTTCTTGAGAGCGTTTCGACTCTACAAGGAGATGAACCCCACCGTCGATCAGCTATCAATCCCGGCCTCGCGAGCCATGACCTTCCTGTCATACATCTGAGGCCCATTAGTAACGACTGGGTCGATGAACAGGCACAGTGGCTGGAGGACCAGATTGCAGCAGGAGTCCTCCGACAAAATGAAGTTCTGTGGACTACCGTCAGAGACCGGTTCGTACAGGCCTACACCGACACATCCGAACAAACCAACGCACGCAAAGCACTCCAAACCCTCACAATGAAGGGAGGAGATATCGACACCTACGTCGCAACGTTCCAGAACCTCGTCACGAAGGCAGGGTACAACCCTGACGAAGCCACGACATTAGAGTTATTCCAAGACGGGCTACCAAACCAGTTAGTAGTCAACGCTGTCCGCTTCCAGCATCCCGTCAACTGGGAGCAGTGGAAGGCGGCCGCCCGATTGCAGCAGGCTGAATACCTCATTCTTAAGGACCGCCTCGGCAAAGGAAAACCCCAGCGAAAGAAGGGCGGTCAAAGCCGAGAGCAGTGGGTCCAAGCCCTCAAAGGAACACGCGACCCCAACGCCATGGATGTTGGACGCGCTAGAGCCTCCGTGGCCCTCACCGATACTGACAAAGCCCGCCTTCAGAAGGAGGGAAGATGTTTTAGATGCCAAGCGCAAGGGCATATCTCGCGTAACTGTCCTCAAAAAGGCGTGCGAGTGGCTGCCACTACGTCTGCCATGGCGCCACCCCCCATGTCCCCGCGATCACCAGCCCCGACTCCCGCGGGTTCAAGTTTATCAGCTCCCGCCGTCTCTTCTTTCGCCATACAATCTAGTCGCGTACTATCGAATGAAGAGCAGGCGGATCTACAGATTGCAGCGATGAAGGCGCAAACTCAGGAGGTGCGGGACCTTATGGTGGAAAAACTATTCGGACGCGAGGATTTTCTCGACGCTTGAACCCGGTGGCCTGGGCTAGAGCATTAAACTTAAACGTGTACACTAGCAGATACCGATCCATGCGAATTCCAGTATTATTCAAATCTGCACACGCAACGGCCGAACGACAAGTCCTCATCGACTCAGGAGCCACTGACAATTTCATATGCTCCTCACTCCTGAAACGACTCCAGATTGGGACACGAGAAGTAACCCACCCTATCCGCATTTGGAATGTAGACGGCACCCATAATCAGGACGGTGCAATTACGCAATATACGGATCTTACCGTACGAACAGGAAAGGAAGAAAGGACACTTCGCTTCTTGGTTACAAACCTAGGGAGGGACGAAGTAATCCTAGGATACCCTTGGTTCACGGCCTTCGAGCCCATAATCAAGTGGGGAGACGCGACACTGAACGAAGAGTTCCAGCCGGTCGTAGTCTCGAGTCTTCACTTGTCAGACGAAGCCACGCCCATGGAAGCCTCCATTCGGGCGTTGGAGACGTATGAACTTGACGAGGAAGCATGGGAGCAGCTCATGGATGACGAGCGGGAGCCTCAGATCGCATTTTTGCAGGAAAACTACCACTGCTTCAGAGCTGGCGCAGCAGGAAGCAGCGAAAAAGAAGGAACGAACGTTTGAGGAGATGATCCCAGAAGAGTACCGACGCCATCGAAAAATCTTTGACGAGGAAGCGTCACACCGATTCCCCCCTTCTCGCCCCTGGGACCATGCCATAGATCTTCTCCCAAACGCCCCCGCCTCACTAGACTGTAAGGTCTACCCACTCGCACAAAACGAACAAGAGGCCCTGACCACGTTCCTGAATGAACAACTCGCAAAGGGATATATCCGTTCGTCTAAGTCGCCTTACGCATCCCCCTTTTTCTTCATCAAGAAGAAGGACAGCAAACTTCGTCCCGTCCAAGATTATCGACGACTAAACGAACTCACAATTCGCAACCACTACCCACTCCCTCTAATCCCAGAACTCGTTGATCGGATACGCGACGCACGCCTATACACGAAGCTTGACATCAAGTGGGGATATAATAACGTGCGAATTAAGTTGGGAGACGAGTGGAAAGCCGCTTTCAAAACCAATCAGGGGTTGTACGAACCCCTCGTCATGTATTTCGGACTCACCAACTCCCCCTCCACTTTCCAAGCGATGATGGACGATACGTTCCGACCTCTCACTCTCACAAGCGAAGTAATCGTCTACATGGATGACATCCTCATTGCTACACCTCTCGACTACCCCCATCATCGCGCCATAGTACACGAGGTTCTCCGCTTGTGCGAAGAACACGACCTCTACATCAAACCCGAAAAGTGCGAGTTCGAGGTACTGGAAGTCGAATACCTCGGATTAATCATAGGCCATGGAAATTTACGGATGGACCCCGTTAAAGTACGGGGTATCCAAGAATGGCTGGCCCCGAGAAGTCTTCGCAAAGTACGGGCATTCCTTGGGTTCTGCAACTTTTACAGGCGGTTCATCCGAGGCTTCTCTGCACTTGCACGACCGCTACACGACTTAACCCGAAAAGACACCCAGTGGCACTGGGGACAACGAGAACAAGACGCATTCGACAATGTCAAGCGCAGCATACAGCGCGAACCCACACTATTATTCCCCGATCTCACAAAGCCGTTTGAACTGGAGGTCGACGCGTCTAACGTCGCCATTGGAGCCGTGCTTAATCAGCTCGGCCCGGACCAAAAGTTACATCCCGTCACGTTCCATTCCGAGTCCTTCAGTCAAGCAGAACGCAATTACGACATCTACGACAGGGAATTGTTGGCAGTGGTTAAGGCCCTCCGAGCATGGCGCACTTACCTCGTCGGCTCCCCCCATAAAATCATCATCCACACCGACCACGCCAATCTCCAGTATTGGAAAGAGCCAAGAAAGATCAGTAGACGAGTCGCACGCGAATTCCTGGAGCTCTCAGAGTACGACTTCCTCCTGAAGCACGTCTCCGGAGTCAGGAATAGTCGCGCGGATGCCCTGTCGCGAAGAGTGGATTATGCGACGCATGATGAGGACAACAATGACATTATTGTCCTCCCCGCGGACCGCTTTCTTCGAGCAACGGAAATGTCCATGCACGATATGGACATTTGGACCCAGATATCGCAAAACCTCGACGAAAAGGACGTACTGCGATGGGTCGAACCCCACAACCTAAAGAAGGTGGGGGGGCTGTGGTGGAAGAACGACGCGTTGGTTGTCGTGGGCGACAACAACCTTAAACGGGGGGTAATTACCTTTTTTCACGATACGCCCGCCATGGGACACCCAGGAATCGCAAACACTTACGAGCTATTACGACGCGACTACTGGTGGCCCAACATGCGCAAAGATGTAGAGGACTATGTCAAAGGATGCGCAACATGCCAGGCGAACAAAATCAACCCTCACCATCAAAAACCACACCTATTCCCCATCACCACAGACCCAAACGCGGAACCATTCGAGGTCGTCGCCATGGACTTTATCACCAAACTCCCCCCATCAGACGGATACGACTCCATACTCACCATCACGGACCACGACTGCTCGAAAGCCTCAATCTTCATCCCGTGTAACGAGTCGATCACAGCAGAAGGAGTGGCACGCCTCTATCTCCATCACGTATACCCCCATTACGGCATTCCCCGGAAGATCATCACGGATCGAGATCCCCGCTTCACCTCCGCCTTCATGACCAATCTCTGTAAAGTTCTGGGCATTTGCCAGAACATATCCTCCGCGTACCACCCTCAAACCGATGGACAGTCAGAACGAACAAACCAGTGGTTGGAGCAATACCTTCGACACTGGAGCAACGTGCAGCAGGACAATTGGGCGGAAGCTCTACCAGTCGCCCAATTCGCGCATAACGCCTGGCCAAATGCAACTACAAAAGAGTCACCTTTCTCGCTCATCATGGGGTGGGAACCACGTACCATGTGGACGCCAAAACCCACATCATCCCCATCCGTCGAACAACGCCTGGAAGATATGGTCATCAGACGACAACACGCGCAAGACTGTATTAAACACGCGCAAGAACTGATGGCAAAAAGGGGCAAAACACGTTTTATCCCTTATCAGGAAGGCGCAATGGTCTGGCTAGAGGGTACGAACCTCCGAACCTTCTACCCCACCGCAAAGCTCGCCCCAAAACGCCATGGGCCGTTCTGAGTGAAACGGGTCCTTTCGGATGTGTCATACGAACTTGAACTTCCAAACACGTGGAAGATACACCCGGTCTTCCATGCGAATCTCCTCACACCATATAAGGAGATGGAGTTGCATGGCGCAAACTTCACGCGCCCACCCCGGACCTGATTGATGGAGAAGAAGAGTTCGAAGTGGAGCGCATCCTGCAATCCCGATCACATGGACGAGCGCGCAAACTCCAATTCCTCGTCCAATGGAAGGGTTTCCCGATAAGCGACAGCACATGGGAACCCCTTGAAAATGTCCGACACGCGCCCGACCTGATTGCCGACTTCTATCGCCTAAATCCTACCGCCGAAGGGGCTGGGCGAAAGATATAAAATATGCCCCCTTCAACCACATCGTCGCTTCACCCCCTCTGCTTTACTCAGCCATGACGACTACCCCCATTGTTTCCACTATCCAAACTCGCCGACCCGTCGAGATCATTCTCGAGAATCTAACCGTACCTTCGCAGGACTTGGGTGTCCCCTCCGAGCCGGAGGGTCATACGCCGTATTCTGTGATCCCTGACTCTCCTCCGCTCCCCGTACTCGCGCTCGCTACCTCGGCCTTAGCCCCACTAGCAGAGGAACCCATGCCAACCACCGAAGACCCCAAATCTCCCCAAACTTTAGTCATCCCATTCTCCGTCGATACACCAGTCACCGTCCACGTTCCCGCCACTCCCACCTATCCTCCTGAAACCGTCACCTCCCTCACTCCACCCCCACCACTCTCACCACCCGCCGTCCTTGCTGCCCACATCCCAATCCCGCCATTCCCCGCCGGAATGGACCACACATTCACGCCCATTCCTCAGACCCACGTCGTCGAGCCCGACCCCGCCCTCGCCCTCCTAGATGATGAGGAGGACAAGGAGAACGAGGACCCCGGCATCCCCTTCTTCCGCAACGACCCATCATCCCCCACTTTCTTCCCACTCCTAGTCGGAGAGACGGGCACCGTCAAGCAGACGGCACGGTACATTTACTACCGCCACAACTATCAGGAGGTCGTCGGAACGATGGGGAAGGGCCACCCTTGCTACGCATCTCAGGTTTTCCTCAACGAAGTCTATACCGGTCAGCTGGCTCACCATATCACCAACAACCAGCTGAACATGTTCCACCCCCATGATCCTCGCGCCATCGTGTTGAACGAGGTGCTCGTTGAGTTGCATCAGCCTCGTCTCCATGCGGACATCTCCCGCCTCCGCGAGTGCCTCACGCGGCGGGACGCTATCCGTGTTCGCCAGTCGGATATCCGACGACTGGAGACCGAGTTGACGCGCGACCAGTTCCATTTAGATATGGACTTCTCATCGGTCCGGAAGCGCCTTCAGTACGCTCGGGCCATCCCCCTCATCGCCGATAAATATGCCGAGCTTCATGCGAAGCCCGTGCGCCCTCGAGGCTCGCCGGAGCCTATCCCCCTCGCCCCCCGTGATGCTGGACCCAGCGAGATGCCCCGCCTTCAAGGGGAAGGTGGCAAGCGTCGGCGCAAGTGTTTCCAGTGCAAGTCGGAAGACCACCTAGTGGCGCAGTGTCCTGAGCGACGGGCCCGGGAGCCGTGCCAGTGGTGTGGGAGTCGAGCTCATCGGCTCGACGTCTGCCTCATCCGACGTCTCTCCCCTATGACGCCAGCGCATAAGGACCCCGACTCTCGTCCTAGGTGGTGCGGGAAGTGCTTGCGGTACGACGCTACCCATGAGGAGATCAAGTGCCCCATGTACGAGATGTGTTGGGATTGCGGAGAGAGAGGACGATTTATGTTTTTACGCCAACACACCTGCCCCCGCACCCCGTCTCCTGTACCCGCTAACATTCCTGCAGAGGAGGATTACGCCTATACTAGTGACTAGTCGAAGTCGTGGCGACTTCGATTCTGACGGGGGGGTAATGTTACGACTTCTGACTCTTGCTTTGGCTGTACGATTACGGTACGATCCGGTGACTCGCGCCCCTTGATTCTCGTCTTGCACCCTGCGCCTCGGCGATAGGATAGGTCGTGGTACGCTTCTCCTGGTCCGCTGACCATTCCTGAAGCCCGTATGACCCCGCGGAATTCCCTCATACTACATATGGTCTTTCCCTTTGTTTACGTTTTAGGACTCTTGACTCACAATTGCGCCATATGTTTGTTGCTCACAAACCTCCTGTACTAGTATATAAGTCGCGCCCTACCTTAGCTTGTACGGTAGACTTGACTTCCTGTGTAATACCACGTCGTCTTTGCCTCACGAACGCCTCGACTCGCCTTTGCGCTTGAGTCTCCATTTTAGCTCGCCCTTTGCGCTTGAGCCCCGTACTCCTACTATTGCACTCGGTTCCTGGGAAACCGAGTGACACTTGTACATCACCGAACTGAGTCTTAACCGACTCGCGCCTTTCCGATCCCATTGACTTAGACGCGGTACACGTCGTACCTAACGCCCCCGTGGTGGCGTTACACTTCGAGCTGAGCCCTGGTCCCAAATCTCCTTCGGCATTGCAAGCTCAAAAGCGCAGCAAGGATGGCATCGCACCTACCGGACAGAAGACTACGGGCCCTCCAGTGCCCTCAAGTCGTAAGTACTCTATTCGGTGAAGTTTAAACACTAACTCTTACTTGCACACAGAGCCCCCACGCGCACGCAAACTTGCTCCTACGTTCCTCAGTCGCACCAAAGTCATCAATGCAGAGCCCCCGTCAACGAATCTCTGCCCTGTCTTTGTTGATCCATCTGGTGCGTCCACCCCACTTTTACGACCTACACCATTCTGACTCGAGGTCGAATTCGCAGCTGATAACCTTATCGGTGAGTCAAAATTCTCTGCGAGCACGCTACCACTGACTGTCCTCGCAGCGGTCCTCACTTCTGAATTTCCGCCTTGACAAACACCGTCAACCTCATTCGCTCCATGAATGTGCAGTTGTTGTTCAAGCAAGGCAATCTTCCCACAATGTCTCGACGCTGCTCGAGCGACTACAGTTTGCAGACCTGGGTTCACTGGACATTGACGAGGACAATACATGTCTAAGTTGGGGCCATGATCTATTCACGGCAGGTGGTATCAGTCCATCGTCCTCACTCACCACCTGGGAGGATGTCGGCAGCGTTGCCACCGCCTTCAAGTTAGTGGCAGCCGCCCTCAAGACATGTCGGGAAGTGCAGCTAATGTGCACGAATGCCGGAACGCCTCAGACGGGTGGCTTCATAACAACATTTATCTCGAGAAAATTCTCGAATGTCTGGAGAACTGTTGGGTCCACGCTGGTGGGGTACGTATTCGACTACTCCGACTTTATTGTTCATTTCATTGTTGTATGATAGGTGATTACTTCTTCTCGTGTCCCGGTCCTCCCCACCACACCACCTACGCTTTCGTATCGCGACGCCGCGATGTCACCCGCAAAGAGTGGGATCCTGCTCAAAATCAAGCAGCCAACACCCATCGCCCCAACCAGTACCCCAGCGGCCCCCATGGAAAACGACTCTACCAGCGCCCACCAGCCCACCGCCGGAACAGAACCCATGCTAGAGCCTTCGGTGGCATTAGACGAGGTGCGTTGGGTTCAATTATGACCCCCCAATGTTACGTTTTCGCCTTCACCTGACCCTCGGACACCCCTCGCCAAGACCCCAGACACCGTTGGACGACATATGCAAGTGCGATTCGGCAAAGACGGAAGAACTACCACCAAGATTATGCATTGCATTCCCACTGCTAAGTCACATGACTCTGGTCACGTGATCATCCAAGCTAACCAACTCTACGAAATGCGCATGTGATCTTAGCGCCCGCCCGTCACGTGACCCTGGCATGTGACCTGGCTAGACCTGCACCAGAAGGGCCCAGATGAGCTTGCGCCTGGACCGGCCTCGACTGCCTCATGTTTTGTGACTCGTACGCTTCCCATCGATTGTGCCTTGATTCTGATACAATAGCGCGTTCCCATTGGCTCCCTCATCCTGACTGTATGCCTCGTTCCCTTATCTCTGACTCATACCTTTGCGCCTTACTGCCATTGGTCGACTCTTATCTCTGACTCGTTGTGACTCATTCTTACCTTAGAGTTTCGGACTTCCAAGCTGGGGTTCAAACCTCCTGGACTTGTATAAGTAGATGGGCTTATGGTCGCTGAAGACCTAAGCTTGACTTCTTGGACTATACCACCCATTGTACCTGCCTTTACTTGGCTGTCTGCCAATAAAGTGCTGTTTGTGCCTTTGGTGCCTATCATCCCTGTTTGTCCTTAGCTGGTCTGTGCTGTTTGCCAGGCGTCCTCTCCCTTCTCCTCTCATCTCTCCTGTCTGAGGTGCTGTTCGCCACTGAGACTTGTACCATCCTCACAACTTTGAGCTGTCCGCCGAAGCTCTCCTTCAATACACCGCCTTTCTCCTTGCTCACATCCTTGGCAACCTTGTTAAGTCTTACCTGCGAGCTGATCGCCGCCGAGTACGTAACTTC